>JAEPRB010000436.1:9409-22230 GCA_016758965.1 Circinella minor
CTAAAGCTTGCTTTAATTGTAAGTCCAATCATTCTCATGATTTTACAAAACATCTTTATAAAAATACTAAATCCTACTATGTACCAATTACCTTAGAGGGACATGACATCTTTGCCTTTGTGGACCCCGGTTCAACATTTACGGCGATTACACCAGGTCTGGGCTCTTCTATTGGTTTGGAGTATACCTCTTGTTCCGGCAAGATCGGTATGGCTGCCCCTGGGCTTAATATAGATAGAATTGGTCATACAAATAAAACAAAGATTATACATAACGGACTTACTGCTTTTCATAATTTTGAAATAATGAATTTAAATTGTTCTGCTGATGTGTCTATTGGTGCTGATTTAATGCCCCACATTGGTATTTATTTAAAAGGGTTAGCATATTGTTGGCATAAACCTTCAATCCCTTCTGTTTCTGAACCTGTTGATATGCCTGAACCAGATAATTCCCCCGCTGGTACATCTGTGGAACATCAACTATTTATGGAAAAGATCAAACCTTTTGTACAGGAAAATATAAACATTCCTTCACATGACTTCTGCACTATGCCGGAATCCACGGTTTATTTAAATATTCCTTCTGGTAAAGTTGTTTATTGTCGTCAATATGATTTGCCAAATAAAGTCTTACCTAAACTTCAAGATCAAATTGATGAATGGTTACAAGACGGTATAATCAAGTTTGCTCCTCCGGGAACTCCTTATAATAATGCTATTTTATGTGTACCTAAAAAGGATAGTAATGGTAATTTGACAAAATTAAGATTCTGCATGGATATGCGACCTTTAAATTTATTATTACCTGACATTACGCATGATAATCATGAACTTCCTTTGATTCGGGATATTTTCCATAAAATGAAAAATGCATCTATCTTTACTACACTCGATTTAAAAAGCTGTTTTCATAAATTTCGTATTTTTGAAAATCATCAAAATCGTACGTCATTTACCTTCATGAATAAACAATATTGTTTTATTGGATCGCCATTTGGGATAAAGTTTCTCTCTGCTCACGTACAACGATGTATGCAAATAGTATTCCACGATGTACCATATGTTTCGGTCTATGTTGACGATATCATAATTGCATCCAATAATATGACGCAACATACACATCATGTACAAGAGACACTTCGTCGCTTATCATCTGTAAACTTAACTGTTAACCATGAAAAATGCTCGTTTGCCCAACAATCTGTTGCGTTGCTTGGCTTCAACATTCAAAGTGGCTCCATTTCTGTTGACAAAAAGAAAATTTCTAACGTTCAAGAATGGCCTCTTCCTAAGGATACTACATCTTTACAAAGATACTTAGGTTATATTAATTATTTGCGGAATCATATTCCTGGTGTCCAAGAACTTACTAGTAAATTGGATAAACTGCGTACAGTAAAGAATCTTTCTGAACACTGGACCAATGAACACACCACTGCTTTTAATAATATAAAAATTGCATTACAATCTGCTCCTATTTTAAGTCAATATGACGAATCGCTCCCGTTATATCTTGCAACTGATGCTTCATCCACTGGGATTGGTAGTGTTCTTTATCAAGTTGTTGAAAATCAATATAAATACATTGGTTTTATGAGACGCTAATTAAATAAGGCTGAACGTAATTATTCTACTACAAAACGTGAACTTTTAAGAATAGTCTTTGCACTTAAACGCTTTCATAAATTTTTATAGGGTCAACCAAAGTTTACTATTTATTGTGGTCATAAAGCTTTAACATACCTTCATACTCAACCAATTGCTACTCCAATGATGGTTACATGGTTCGATGTTATATGTGATTATAATTTTGAAGTTATTCACATCCCAGGTATTGATAATATTATTCCCGATACCATATCACGTCTCTGGACTTCGCAGAAGCTGGAGGGGGGGTAATTCACTAAAGAAATTAATCGCTTCTGTACCTTACTTGGGTAATACTCGCTCCACACATAAAAAGAATTATAATGGTTCTACACATGTACAACGCGCTGCTACTATTCGTAACGACTATACCGATTTTATGACTCCACCTCCTGAAGAACGAACGAATGTATTACAATAAGCTCATCTTCATGGTCATCTCGGAATCGATGCTATAGTTGATGATTTGCATAGTCAACATATTCATTGGACTTCAATTAAAACGGATGCACAAAATATCGTATCCAGCTGTCCTTATTGTCAAAGATTCACACTTGCAAAACGGGGTTTTCATTCTATGCATAGTATTTATGCTGATAAGCCATGGGATCATATTGCACTTGACACAGGTGACCTTAATTGTACTGCTCCAAGAGGAAATAATTATATTCTTGTTATTGTTGATATTTATTCCCGCTACACACTTTTACGCCCGATACCGGACAAAACAGGTCTCACAATCGCAAAAACACTTATTCAAGTATTTGCCAATTTAGGCTTTCCTAAAATCATCCAAAATGATCATGGCACAGAATTTGTAAACGAAGTTGTTAAACATCTTCTTGATAACTGTGGTATAGACTTATGACTAGTTACTTCCTATAATCCAATGGCCAATGGAGTTTGCGAGACTAAGGTAAAAGCCATGAAAAGCATCATCGTTAAACAATTACATGGTAAAAAAGATGATTGGGATCTTTTCTTACCTACTGCACAACTGAGCATTAATAATAAAATCGCGAAGTTACACAACAGCCGCCCTTTTTCTCTCTTCTTTGCACGTCAACCAAATTTATGGGAAGACTACAGACAATAATAAAATACACTTCAATAACAAACAGGAAGAAAACATGGCAAATATTGTTATTCCAGCCATCAGAGATTATATAGATGCTATTCAAAAAGCCTAGCAAGGAAAATTTTCTAAAAAATTCCAAATTATTAAAGAATTTCCTGTTGGCAGCAAAGTTATGATTCAGAACGTGACTCGCCATTCTAAAACAGGCGTTCGTTACGAAGGCCCATATACAGTGCATGGAAAGAACAGAGGCAATGGCCAATACGTTCTTACTGACGCAACTGGCGCTCTTCATTCACGTGATGTTCCCCCACATCAAATAAAATTAATTTCTTAGGATACCATTGCTTCAGGCGATGATTTCTTTGAGGTTCAATCGATCATTGATCATGAAGGAACACTAGGTAATTATAAATATCTTGTACGATGGAAAGGTTACAGTTTTGATGATGATACTTGGGAACCTATTGAGCACTTCAATGGCCTTACACAAATTGAAAGATATTGGCAACGTCGGAATCAAGAAAAGATTTCAAACAAAAATCTTAAACGTGTATCACTACCACGTCGATCATCACATCTTAATAATAAATGCGAACGCACTTAAATATGTCTTTCTCCAAAACTTATTTTTTCCCAACTATTGACCCATGGGTTTTTAACTGGAGTTTTATCGATATATGCTTTTCTCAAAGACAAGTGTTTGCATACACCTTAATCAAACAGTTGTTCTAACCTAGTAGGGGGTAATGTTGTATCCAACATACAATGGCTTCATAATAACGGTCATTTAATAATATATATTTAAATACAGCATACTTCAAATATGTTTTACTGACATTTTGGTATTTTTACGGTATGTTTCAATGACTCTTAATATTAAAGAAGTCCGTCTTCTTTATTGATACTATTTGACAGCTGCGTTGATATATTATTTTATCAACGGCAAAACGTATAGGATATAATGTTCACATAAACCATTGTCATTATTTATCGTCATTAACAAATCGGAAGACTATCATTGTTTCATACACGCATATTGATATACCCGTCCATTGATTAGAATTTAATATAAATAGTGATAATATTTTATTATAATAAACTTCAGTTCAATTATTGTTCTTTTGGGTCTCGTTGACTTATTACTGTCTCTTTTATTTTATTAATTTCGATTGATATAACACTTATGAATGTGTTACTCTTTTTTGCTGTTATTTTATCTAAAAATAAATGCAATATTTCTCAACATATATTTAGGGGTATCCTTATGATGTTATAAGTAATGTGCAAACAGTTACCATGTTTTTCTCTTTATGCATACATAATATACCTATATGTAAACAAAAAGAGAAAATAAAATATTTGAATCGGTCAAGGATCTCAATGTTTTTGGAAAGATTCTTCCAGATTATATACCCGCTGGTCTCCATTGCTCATTGCAATATCTTGGAAGTCCTGTAGCATTTGGTCATGTTGCTGAACAAGTGACGCAAGAATACCATACCAATTCGGAAGAGATTCCATTTATTGTCACAAGAGTTGGGATCCCTGGTGCATTGGTGATGACAAAAGAAGGTAAAGCTAGATCTTGTCACAATTTGGATCCCCTCCTTTTGTTATTCCAGTCCCAATTTCTTTACTTCGTACCGAAAACCCTGATCAATGTATACCAACATCACCTTCCTTAATACCAAGTGAAAATGATACCTCTGTAGTTCCTCAACGTAATTCTGATGAATATAGAGAAAGAAACGACCATTATACCGAAACAGCATCAATTGCTACATCGTCTTCTTCATCTGATAATGATTCCAATGATATACCAATTGCGCATGAATTAATTTCTACAGCAGGATCACAATGCCTTTCAACTTTGACATCAGAACAACAATATACCCAGTCCCATAATCCAAGAATTTTAAAAGATATTTTCCATCTTATGGATATGATCAAAGTTTCAAAAAAGCACCTTTTGGCTAAGGAATTCAAACGTCACTTCCGAGATGCTATTTTTGTTGCTAATAGTGAAGACCATGACCAAATAGAAAAACACTTACGAACAATCGGCCGTTCATGGGATTATATGCTGACTAAAAATCCTGCTTGGGTATTGCGCTGATGTAGAAGAACAGTTCCTCAGCCTGAAGATTTATACCCTGTCGTTCAAAATCTTTTTGCTGAATATGGTTCATTAGAATGTGATGCCACTCAAAGACCTCTTTTCGACCACGAAGCATGGAAGCAAGCCTGCAATGTTTTAAAAACGATACATATGGGAGAAGTATCAGACCCACCAGGAATACCTTTATACTTTGAAATGGGGGTTGATAAAGATAATCTTCCTACGTATCGCTACAGCAGAGGTACTAATTCTCTTGAAGGAGGTGTACATCAGAACATAATCCGAAAGTTTGGGTCGTTCGGTGCTGGGCCACATATGACTAACTGTATGTTAGCAGATTACTGATTGCGCCACAATATTGATGTATGTGTTTAGTACAAAAATCTACCAGCTACGTAAATATCAAATTAGGAATTATTTATTAATTTTTTGTCTTGACATTCATTTTTTAACTGTAGGTTGGATCAAAAAATAGGCACAGCAAAAAACATTTAGGCCATTATGATCCTTGGATCACTCAAACTATCTGCAACTTAGAATAATCATTGCCATTGGATAATAAATCTAGAAAAAGATACTAACCATCAACATCTCTTATAGTCAAAAATGCTCTGAAATTACGAAAATCTGATGAGACATTTGGTATTGCACCTTTTCCTCGGGAGATTGCTAGTGATATAAACATTGAAACTGTTAGCACGGAGAACGACGATACCGATGGTTTAGATCCATTATTACCAATCAGATTAAGTACACGATTAGTGTTGCCAATTGGAGCTACAAGTAACCAAAAAGGAAGAATGTACAAGTATGTTGCTTCAAGGTTAAAAACCAAATATGCTGTAACTCCTATTCATACCCGCCAAGAATTCGTTTTATTTTCAAATATAATACCCAAAAACACAGATATACCAATTGATTGGAAGCAAAAAGTCCAACAATAGAATAGTAATCATGCCAATGGTAATGATATATTCTATAAAACACCTGAAATTCTCAAATCACACCACAAATCTTGGTTTTCTGGTCCAGTAATAGACCGTACTATTACCAGAAATAACACTGAATTGATAACCATGAGAGAACAGTTACAATCTCCTAGTCGAAGCAATAATATCATTTTACCACCGACTCCAAATATACCAACTGATGCAACAATTACTTTATCAAATACCAACTCCTTTGTGCTTCCACCTCCTATATTATCCAATAGCATATCAAATTCTTCTTCACTAATTCCAGCTCAACCACCCCAACCAACATCTACACACCAACAACACTATCAGCCTTTTATTCCGCAGCATATACAGCCTTACATTCCACAAAATATACCATACTACCTGCTACCAACTTTCAGGCCACTTCACCCACCACCCATATTTATACCACCAATACCCTCAGTGTCATCAGCACCGCTAATACTCCCACAACATTCGCATATATCTTCATCACCTAATGTACCCATAGATTGCCCATCGTCAACTGTGGTTCCTATTTCGACATGGGAGTTACCACGGAAACGTACACGTACTTGTAGATGTGGTATTGCAAACTGTAAAGGGCGCGCACAATCAAAGTTATGTCAAAATCGTAATCCTTCATAACCCCCCAAAAAAACATATTTTTATATTTTTTATAATCAAACATATATATCAATAGCATTCTGTGCTCCTATTCTTTCAAAAATAACCTATTCAACTTTTTTATTATATCATTACATCGCCATATAATTACTCTTTCTTCTGTACTTAATAAAAATGCTTAATTTTCTTATCTCAAATATAATAAAACTCGCAGTAGTAATATCAATCATGTACATATTTCTTTATCTTTTCATACATAATGACATGCCTAGTTACTGTATGTATATCATGGAAATTTTAAAAGTTGAATATCAATGTTCGCTACTACACATCAATAATTTTTTACAAGGGTATCATTGGTTATAGGTATTCTGGTCATGCTCCTTTTGATATAGTTGAAACCCATTATTCTGACGAACCCCATATATAAAGAGAAAGGTCTTGATGGCGCTTGATATTTTGGCGATGGTACTTACGATTTGGTTAAAACCCATTATTCTAACGAACCCCATTAACAAAAAGAAGGATTTTGAGGGCGCTACGCGCCCTCAAACCCTTCTAAAAAAATAAAAGAATTAATTCCATCAGGCCCAGACATGTCACATGGGCCCTTTTAATTCCTATTTTTTGCTTCTCATTTGCTCACTGTATTTTAAAGCTAATTGTCAGCTATTCTGATAAAAACATTGGTTGCTGGAGATTAATATAAAAAAGTTGTCTGCGGAAAGGGTTTTTGTTTCAATCTCTTGCTACTATGAAAATTGCAGTGATTTTACCATCAATCGAAAGGCAACGTAGGGCTTTGTTTATATTTTAATTTTTATGCAAAAATATATTATGTATATCTCTCCAGATCCATATTTGTGTTTTTTTAATCATAGTAAAAAGTCTTTTCCACAACTATGATTTTCTATATGATCATTGGACATCGGCTTTTGTATTTGCTTTAGACTGATAATCTGTTAAAATCGCGCCATAGAACAAAAGTTTTTTATTTGTCCTGTTTCTTTTTTTCCCCCTGGATTTTAACGTTGTAAAAATGGCCTGTCATGCATGTGGAAGCACAACACATTCTAGAACAACTCATCGTGATTGCCCAGCCAATACAAATCATCTCCGAACTTCCAATCCTGGCTCTCTTATTTTTGTTGATGCATCGAGAGCTATCACGAACGTTAATAACGTACACGAGCAAACAATTGCACCAGATTCTGTTGTGCCAACTCGACGTACTCATGACGAGGCTTTTCAGCAACCAGCTGAACAACAAGGAACAATCCAAAGTAAATTAAATAATTTTTTTTTTTCAAAATGATATATTATATTATTTGATTTCCTGATTATAAATAAACGTTAAACTTAGAATTGTTGCATTTTATTATAAGTAAAACATTTATTATACTCCTATTTCTTGATTGAGATTATTGAAATATGTTAAAGTAAATTTTTTATTTGGATAAATCATAAACTTCTGAATTTTTAAAAAAAAAGTTTCCTTAGAAAATTAAAATAGTTCGAAGTGTTCCTCAACCAGTAACATCATTACAACCTGAGTATGTTGCCTACATTTTTCTCTGATATTTGTCAAAATAGATTATAGATTGAGGTTTCTAATATAAATATTATATTTGGATATACAGACCTGCTGCTGCACAACAGCAACCACGTATAGATACTTTTACAGTGCATACCCCTTTTGTTGCTCGAGTTCATCCTGATCACTACGTTCCCCATGGTAATCGTCGATCTAATATTTTACCCAATGGTGGTCAAGATCTTGGAGAAATGAATGTTATCTGCTCATCATGTAATGCAAAAATGTGGATCAAAGAAAAAAGTGCTGGCACTATTGCTGAACCTAAATTTACTTTTTGTTGCAACAAAGGAAAGGTTTCTTGTAATTTACCACCTCCACCTCCAAATGAACTTCTCTCTCTCTTAATTAATTAAGATGCATCTGCAAGAAATTTTCGACAGAAAATACATCTTTACAATTGTGCTTTTGCTTTTTTCTCTATTGCAGCCAAGGTATATAATCATATAAAATATTATAATTTAGTGTAATTAATTGGACTTTACAAATATATAATTATTGTAAATTTTAATTGTTTTTTGTGTTAGTATCATTCTCAATTGGCAAATGAAAGAGAAGGTGTATATACTTTTCGAGTGAATGGTATGATTAGCCATAGTATTGCATGGGCAATCCAACCAGCCGAGAACGTAGCACCTGGATTTGCGCAGTTTTATATTTATGATACTGAATCACAAATCCAATTGAGAAATGGTCTTTTTGACGGATTGGATACTGAAACTTTGCGTTCTTTACAGACGATGATTAATCGTGATAACCCTTTATCACAAGTATATCAAAGGGCAGCTGATCGTATTCAAGAAAGTCCTGACAGTGATTTTGCCATTGTGATCCACTCTGATCGCACACCTTCGCGTGGCCATTATGGCCAATATTTAGTGCCAGCTACTGCTGAAATTGCTGCAATTCTTCCAAACCATGGTTCTGTTGGAGCATATTGTGATGTAGTTATAACACGTCGTGGTGGTGGATTAATGCGTATCAATGAGTTTCATCCTTTATACGATCCTACTTATTATGTGCTTATATTTCCACGTGGCGAACAAGGATGGGTTGCACCATTGCCCAATAGCCATCCAAATAATATGTGTAAGGATAAACTTTTATCTATATATACACGCTATAAAACTAATGCATATCTTACAATTTGTCTTATACATAATTAGCAAATGTTTCTAATAATGATCCTGATGATGAGGATAATGAAGATGATGATGAAGGTAATACAACGCCTATGCGCTATTATGCCTATTTACTTCACGATCGCGATAAATACTATATTGTATACTATCAGCGTTTATTTCATCAATTTGTTGTTGATATGTGGGTTAAAGTAGAACAGCATCATCTTGAATACATCCACAGAAATCAAACATCACTCCATGCTGAAATGTTGGACGGTTTTGTTGATGCTATTGATGGTGAAATTGCCCGAAATGTTAGAAGGTCCTTTCTTCTTCCTTCCACATTTATTGGTGGTTCCAGAGACATGAATAGCAGATACCAAGATGCTATGGCAATTATACGGTGCTTTTCGAAACCAGACCTTTTTATCACTTTTACATGCAACCCCTCCTGGATTGAAATTACCCCTGAATTAAAACTTGGCCAGAGAGCTGTTGATCGTCCTGGTTTAACTGCCAGAGTTTTTCATATGAAGGTACGATGATTTATTTGAAAGTTTACTTCTCTTGGGAAGCTTCCTAAATATAAATGTTCAAACCTTTTTTCTATTTCTTTATTATTTTGCTGAGAAACGAGTCATTCAATGATATAATTATTTCCAAGCTCTTTGTGTTTATATAAGGAGTATTTGCTAACGTTGATATTGACTTTTTTGTTCTCTATGTAGCTCAATTCCTTAATGGATGATTTGACTAAGAAACATGTACTTGGAACATATGTAGCACATATTAGTGTCGTGGAGCATCAGAAACAGGGACTTCCACATTGCCATATTCTTTTGATCTTATCCTCTGATTGCAAACTCTCAGGTCCCAGCGATTATGATAACATTGTCTCAGCTGAAATACCCAACCCTGATCGTCACCCTGCTGCATATGCCACTGTGACTCGAAATATCATGCATGGGGCATGTGGTCCAGCTTATCCCGATTCACCTTACATGGTAAACGGCCGCTCTTCCAAGCATTATCCAAAAGCATTTACCTAGAAAACTACTGAAGCTGAAGTAGGTGGTTATCCAATTTATCGACGAAGTAATGATGGCAAAACAGTAGATGTACGAAGAGGTAGAAACAGAGTTGCACTCGATAATACCTGGGTGGTGCCCCACAACCTTTATTTGACAACAAAGTATGATTCTCATATAAATGTTGAGATATGTAATAATGTCTGCGCTGTCAAGTATCTCTATAAATATGTATACAAAGGACATGATCATGCGTTAATGTCTATGCGTCGTCGCTGTAATAATCATAGTTCTGCTACTGGAACTGATACTGTTGACAATGAAGATGATGAAGATGAAATTGATGAAACAACACTGTATCAAGACGCTCGGTATGTATCTGCCTCAGAGTCCTTTTGGCGTCTGTTTGGCTTTTCACTACACTCAAGAGCACCCTTCGTCCAATCCTTATCTATTCATTTACCTGGGAAAAAAAGCGTCTACTATCGTCCAAATCAAACTGTACAACAAGTAATTGAACGTGCAGAACAAAAACTCTCAACCCTAGAGGCATGCTTTGAATTAAATCGGTATGTAATTCTTTGTTGTTCTATTAGTATATACCTTCTTTATTGATTCTTTCTACTCACCAACAATCTTTATGACGCTTATTATTTTTTAAGCAATGATCCTACGACACGAGAATTATGCTATCATCAAATACCATCACAATATTCTTGGAATACAAGTGGTACCCGTAATTATTGGAGTCCACGAACTCGATCCAAAGCTGCTGTTAGTCGGGTAGTCTTTGTGTCGCCTGGTGATATGGAACGATTCTCTTTATGCCTTTTGCTACATAATGTTCCTGGCGCACAAAGTTATAACGATTTATTACGTTATAATGGTTGTGAATATGAATTGTTACAAGAAGCGGTTGCAGCACGTTTGTTGTTGGAAAGTGATGAAGAATATGATCTTTGTCTTGCAGAAGCAATATCTGTTGTAACATCCATCCCTCAACTCTGTTGTCTTTTTGTTACTTTGCTTTTATTCGCAAATCCCTCCAACCCTGGTGCTTTGTGGCAAAAATATGGCGACCATCTTTCGGAACACTATTAGCATCGATATCATGTGAATGATTTGGAACCTGATGTTGCGCACTGTAGTGCTCAAGCAATTACTGATATTAATAATCTTCTTTTGGATCAAAATAGTTCTCTTTCACAATTCCCAACACTCCCTTCTTTACCCGATCTTTCTTCTTTTGAAAGTAATATACCTAAACATTTACAACAGGTAGAGGACAAAAACATCGAAGATCTGGGCCAAGTAGCAGAAGATTCAATTAGAAGTCTTAATGCTGATCAACGTGCCATATTTGATGCAGTAACAGCTGCTATCGATGATCCTACTATAGAGCAACGCGCCTTCTTTTTAGATGGTCAAGGTGGGAGCGGTAAAACATTCCTTTATAATACTCTCCTTGCCCACGTTCAATCTCAAAATAAGTCTACAATTGCTGTTGCTTCTACTGGTGTTGCTGCTTTGTTGCTTCGACGAGGTGTAACAGCACATTCTGTATTCAAAATTCCTGTTGAAAATTTGGACGATTCATCTACATGTTCAATTAGTTTGCAAAGTGAAAAGGCGCAAGCCATTTGCAATGCTTCTTTAATTGTTTGGAATGAAGTACCAATGATTCATCGTCATGCTGTTGAAGCTGTAAATCGTACACTTCAAGATATCATAGGTGCTACTGATCCTTCACTACAAAACTCCCTTTTTGGTAACAAAGTAATAGTTTTTGGTGGTGACTTTCGACAGACCCTTCCTGTTGTCAAAAGAGGAAGTAGAAGTGACTGTATAAACGCAAGTTTTGTTCGTTCGCCTTTATGTAATTCAATTCGTACTTTTCGTTTAACAATCAACATGCAGTTACAAAACCTTGACGATAACAACGAACATTCTGAACGTCAGTGACAATTTATGCAAGATTTACTTCAAATCGGCGATGGTCAAATGGCTTCAGGTACTTTATCTTTTGAATAAAAAAAATATATCCAAAAGAGCGGCTTCTAATACTAATTTTCATTTTATAGTTTGTCCAAACTCAGACTATATTTTCCTTGATCGCGAACAGTATATAAGAGGATCAAATATAAATAATCTTTTGAATGTAATCTACCCAAATTTAGACAACCATACAACACCCGATCCACAATATTTTGCACAAAGGGCAATATTATCACCAAAAAATGCTGTGGTAGATATCATTAATGATGTCGCCACTGATCGTTTCCCAGGTGAATGTCGTGAATATTTGAGTGCAGACACTGTGCCTGCTGAAGAATATTCTAATCAAATCCCTACTGAATTTTTGGAATACATTGTCTATTTCAGGTAACAAGCATTTCTGTTAAAAAAGGAGAGAGCTTTCCATAAATTCATGGCAGTACTAACATGTTCGGATATAATTATCATTATATTATTTTATTTCATATAAACTAAAAAGGGTTCCCACCTCATCAACTTCGTCTAAAACTTAACCAACCTGTCATCCTTCTCCGTAACTTGAATCCAGCAGAGGGTCTTTGTAACGGAACAAAATTAATTTGCAGAAACCTGCATTCACATCTCATAGAAGCTGAAATTATAACTGGC
>JAEPRB010000437.1:2500-22165 GCA_016758965.1 Circinella minor
AGGTAATACTTGTTGAGCTTCTTTTTCAAGTTTTTGTTGTTGATCCACAATGTCAACTGCAGTTAAAATGGGGTCATTATTATTATCATTATCATTGTATTCTGTCATTATATATATATATATATATATATATATTTAAAAGTATAATGTAGTTTATGTGTGAACGAAACAAAAAAAATAAAGTTAAGGAGAAGAGAAGAAATTTATTAAAAGTTGCGCGTCTTCTATCTGTTTTGGTAAAATCAAATTGTTGTACGTATGCGCGTGTCTCTTTATTTTAAGAGTCTTGAAAAACTTAATAAATAAATAATCATCTAATGTAACATTATATTTTTTAAACTTTAAGCACTTTCTCAAGATGATTAGAAAGGGGAAGGGGAGGGAGATCACTTTTTATATATAATAATGCATGATACTCTATTAGCTTATTAGGAAATTTAGAGGGAAAGGACAGAGGGAAAAAAAAAAATCCAAATCACGAAAAAAAAAAAGCGTGACTTTTGGTACGTGTTTGACGCGAATAAAAAAAACATTTAGGGAAAAAAATAAAAAAAAATATTGTCAGGAACCTGAGTAACCCGCGTTCATTGAAAATTTTCTTCTTTTTCTTTTTCTTTTTCTTTTACTATACAACCCTTCTTAATACATATTAAAGAGTCATGGCATCACTTGGTTGGGATCGTGGACAAGTTTATTCAACTGGAGGTGTTCTTCCTGGTGAAGAACGTGTTAATTCTCATGCTGAATTAACTAGTTTATTCTTGGAATTTATTCAAAACTTTCGTATTGATAATGCTTTTGTTTACAGGTATGTTGTTTTTTTTTTTTTTGGTGAATCAATTTTCTTTCTTGAATGAAGCACAATAATAATAATAATGATTTTATATAATTTTATAGAGATCAACTTTCAGATAATCTTTTGTTAAAACAACACTTTATTGAATTGGATATGAGTCATCTTATTAGTTATAATACAGACCTTGCCAACCGATTAATTGCTGAACCTGCTGAAATGCTTCCTTTGTTTGAAACTGCAGTAAGAGAAGCAGCAAAACGTATTCTTAGTCCAAATCCTACTTTGGCTGTTGATGTACCTGATTGTCAAGTCATGTTAAAATCCGATGCTAACGTTGTTCAAATTCGTGATCTTAACGTAAGTTTTCTTTTATTATTATTATTAAAAAGAGATATAAAAAATTAATTATTATTTACTATTATTATGAATAGTCTGATTATATTGGTAAATTGGTACGCATTCCTGGTATTGTTATTGGTGCTTCAACATTAAGTTCTCGTGCAACTTATGTTAATATTATGTGTCGATCGTGTCGTCATGTTAAAATGGTTCCTGTCAATGGTGGATTTGGTGGTATTACACTTCCAAGAACCTGTGATAGGTAAATTATAACTATTGGATATGAAAAAAAAAAGAGATTCAAGTAAAATTAACTTTTTTTTTTTTTAGTCAACCTTTGGAAAGTGGTGATAAAAATAATTGTCCAGTAGATCCATTTGTTATTGTTCATGATAAAAGTAAATTCGTTGATTCACAAGTTTTAAAATTACAAGAAGCACCTGATATGGTTCCAGTGGGTGATCTTCCACGTCATACTATTCTTAATGCGGATCGATGGTTAACGAATCGTGTTGTTCCTGGTATGCGTGTTGTTGTTATGGGTATTTATTCTATTTTCCAAAACAAAGCTTCTGTAAGTATATTATATATATATATAAAGAGGAGGGTTATCTTTTTAGCAAAAACAAAAAAATAAAGTATTAAATGAAAACAAATATATAGAAATCAACAGGTGCAGCAGCTGTTCGAACACCTTATATTCGTATGGTGGGTATTCAAATGGATCAACATAATAGTAAAGGTGGTAAAGCCATTTTTACCGATGCTGAAGAAGAAGAATATATTCGTATGTCACAACAAGATAATTTATATGAAATCTTTGCCGATAGTATTGCACCTTCTATTTTTGGCAATCGTGACATCAAAAAGGCTATTACTTGTTTATTATTAGGTGGTTCTAAAAAAGTTTTACCTGATCAAATGCGTCTTCGAGGTGATATTAGTGTATTATTATTAGGTGATCCTGGTACTGCAAAATCTCAATTACTTAAATTTGTTGAAAAGGTAGCACCTATTGCTGTTTATACATCTGGTAAAGGTAGTAGTGCTGCTGGTTTAACTGCATCTGTTATTCGTGATCCAAGTTCTGTAAGTATAATTTTTGTTTTTGGGGGGGGAGTGTACATAATTTATAATTAACTTACTTTTTATATATATATAATATAGCGTGATTTCTATTTAGAAGGAGGTGCAATGGTACTTGCTGATGGTGGTGTTGTATGTATTGATGAATTTGATAAAATGCGTGACGAAGATCGTGTTGCTATTCATGAAGCTATGGAACAACAAACCATTTCCATTGCTAAGGCGGGTATCACGACCATTTTGAATTCTCGAACTTCTGTTTTAGCAGCTGCTAATCCAGTCTTTGGTCGTTATGATGATATGAAAAGTCCTGGTGAAAATATTGATTTTCAAACCACTATTTTGTCCAGATTTGATATGATCTTTATTGTGAAAGATGAACACAATGAAGCAAGAGATATGTCTATTGCTCGTCACGTTCTTAATGTACATATGAATCAACAAGGATTGGAAGTAGCTATGGGTGAAATTAGTTTGGAAAAGATGAAAGCTTATGTTAATTATTGTAAAGCGTAAGTTTTTTGAATAAGAAAAAGGTGGAATGCGGGGGGGAAAGGGGTTATTTGAATTTGAATTTAATGCATTGTTTATAATTATATTAGAAAATGTGCACCTCGTTTAACAGCGGAAGCTGCTGAAAAACTCAGTAGTCATTTTGTATCTATTCGAAAAGAAGTGAAAGAATCTGAAAGAGATACAAATGTTCGTTCTTCCATTCCTATTACTATCAGGTTTGTAATTTTTTATTTGCTTATTTAAAAGATTAAAGAAAAGGCATATCTAACCCAGTAAAATAAAATAAAATAGACAACTTGAAGCTATTATTCGTATTTCTGAATCATTAGCTAAATTAAGACTTTCACCTATTGCAACTGAAGAACATGTGGAAGAAGCTATTCGTCTTTTTAAATATTCTACTATGGATGCTGTACAAAGTGGAGGTGCAGATGGTATGTCTCGTAGTGAAGTCATGCAAGAAGTGAGACAAATTGAAGAAGAAATTGGTCGTCGATTACCTATTGGTTCTCAAGTATCTGTTGCTAAAGTAAAAAGTGATTTTTTAATGCAAGGTTATTCTGAAGCAGCTATTATAAGAGCATTAGCTATTCTTGGTCGTAGAGAAATTTTACAATTCCGAAGTCAAGGAAAGGTTGTATTTAGACAAGCTGTCTAAAGGAAAACAAAAAAAATTAGTATTATTATTATTATAATTATTTTCTATTATCTCTTTTATTAAATGTACATATCCCACCCACCTATCTACCTACCCTCCTTTCTTTCTTTCTTCACTTCACCTAACACACATACACCATAGTTACACACACACACACACACACACACAATCATTTCATTCATTCATTCATTACACACTATTCTAAAAATATATATACTAATAAAAATCAGTTATTATTACAATTTGTGTCAAGTAATTACATTTTAGTAAATAGTAATCCTAATTTATATCGAACATTGTCCAGACATGAAATGATCCTGAGTCAATATGTGTATTATTATTCATTTCATTTGAATGCTGAGTTCTACATATATTTTTTTGCATAAATCATGATTTTACACAATCATCTGATAATGTGTTACATAATTTAATACAATAAATTGGTTATTTTTTTTTATGTATGTAAAGACCTAGTTAGTATGTATATTAATATAACATCCAAAAAAAAAAAAAATATAAAACAGAATTTAGGTGCTTTTTTTTTCTTTTATAATAAGATTAAAGTAGTATATTATGAATGAAAATGGTATGATTTTCAAAATAATAAAATGAATCCCCAAGATTCGGATTACAAAACAGTGTATCTTAAAAAAGCATATGTATACACGCCTCATTATGCTTGGTAAAGTGGCTGAATAAAAAAAATAGATGAGGATCATTTAAAAATTTGAGGCGCATTTTTTATTTTTTATTTTTAAATCCTTCTCCGCTTTTTCTTGGCTTCTTCTTTATTATTCTTATTATTATGCTGAGCACTAGATAAAGTTGAATTATTATGATGAATCGGGCCGATCAGCGAATGATCTTTTTTCTTTTCTTTTTCTCCTTCTTGTTGTATTACATTAAATATCTTTTGTTGTTTTTTTCTTCGTGGTTGCCAAGCTGCTAATTTTGATGTATAACGTTCTTGAAGTTTATTTCGAAAATCATCCATCGATTCATATTCTGGTGCATAAGAAACACGTAAAATATGAGTAAAAAAAGGTTTATCATCCATCATTTGCTTTACTTTACGTGCTTGCATACAATTTGTCAATTCAACCCAAACAACATCATGAAATTCATCTGAAGAAGCATGTGTATCCAAGAGTCCATGATTTTGTACTGTTAATGCATTAGATTTTTGTTGTTGATGTCCAGGAGCAAGCATAGCCCATGATTGACATTGTGTAATGAGATTATCAATAATACCAAGTGCAGGAACATTTTCAAATATTAAATAACGTGATTCTTGAGCAATTGTATATACTTTGACTGCTCTTGGTTGTTTTGAATCACGATATTCTGGTCTATTCAAAGCCATTCTTTGTTTAACCAAATATAGTTCAAAGCAAAAAAAAAAAAAAAAAAAAAGTCTTGGCGAGTTTTCTTTTCTAGAAACAATTGAGGAGTTTTTGTTATGGTAAAGCTTCTACTTTATGTTTTAGCGGACCCAAAATAATGATCCCCGTGAAAAAAAGAATAATAAAAGTCGTCGATTCATATTTTCATGCATATTAAACCCTCTCTTTTTCTTCTTCTAATTAACAACTGTATAACATAAAGTGACAAAACTACATATATATATATATATATATATTAATATAATGGTAACAAGATCAGCTCAAGAATTAACAGGTAATAAAAGGGTTTTATGCATTTTATATTTTTAAAAGAAAAAAAAAAACTCAATGCATAAATAATAATAATATTAATAATAGACGACATTTCTCGAGCTGTACAGATTCTTACACAGTTTACAGGTTAGTTTTTAATGTTTTTTTTTTATCAAGAATGAAATATATTGTATTATTCCAAAGTTTTTATTAAATGACCTTATCTCAATTCTTATGGGGGGGGGGCTGCGTGGACATTTTATATTGTACGCGTGTTATAAATATATATAATGGGTGTGGTATTATATAGATCCTAGTAAACGTGATGTCAGATTTCTCATTCCTCAAAGTGTATTAGCCAATGCTCATGGACTTATGTTTATTCGACTTTATCGAGGTGGTTTTATGGTTTCTGCCAAGAAAGGAACTGGTGTCATTATTGCAAGGTAAAAAAAAAAAATATGAATAGTAATCAATTTTCTTTTTTATTATTATTATTATTAACTTGGCATGTGTTTATATTTAGATTACCGGATGGTAGTAAGTAAAAGATCATTTTAAATAATAGTAGTAATAGTAGTAGATGATAGTTATATTAATCATGTATAAAACAGGTTGGTCAGCACCTTCTGGAATTTCTATGGGAGCATTGGTACAGTATATTCAACAGCCCATTATTATTATTATTATTATTATTTATAAAAAAAAAAAACTAAAATTAAAATATATTAAATGGATTAGGGTTTTGGTCATCAAGCAGGTGTTGAAATGATTGATTCTATTATTGTAATGAATTATCGTGGTGCTGTCAAAGCATTTTTTGATGGTGGAGGACAACTTCAATTAGGTGCAAGTATGTCAGTGAGTGCAGGTCCATTAGGAAGAGCGGCTGATATATCAGCATCAACAGCAAATGGTCAACATATTTCTGCAACATATGCTTATAGGTAAAAAAATAATAATACAATAAGTGATTTGGGGGGGGGAATGAAAATATATTTTATATCAAAAAGAATTACATGGATAACTTATTATTTGTATAATTTATATAGCTCGTCGAAAGGGTTATTTATTGGTGAGTTGATTTTTGTTTCTTGAAGATGAGGGTGGGGAGAGAGAGAGAGAGAGAGAGAGAGAGAGTAGTAGTAGTAGTAGTAATATGGTTTTATATTTTTTAAAAAAAAATTAACTAATTCAAATTATATTATAGGTTACTCTTTTGAAGGTTCCAAAATATCTGAACGAGTCAACACAAATGCTGCATTTTATGGTAGAAGTATTCATGCAAAAGAAATCTTGACAGGTACAGTGGCTCCACCTCCTCAAGCTCAACGACTCTATCAAATGTTAGAATCTCTTGGCGCAGGTCCTAGACCTGGTTTACCTTTTGCACCAAAGAAAGGTCGTGCATCGATGCCACCTGTACCATCATCACAGCAACAACAACAACAATCTCCATCTTTTAATCAACAATCTCCTCAACGTCATTCTTCTTCTTTTTATCAATCACCACCACCTACATCACCTTATCACAATTCTTCACCTCAACAACCACAACAACATTATAATAATATACCTGGAGGTACTGGAGTAGATTCAAATACAACATGGCAACAACATAGTAGTTTTCAAAAACCACCTGAAAATAATAATAGTTTTGGATTTGATGAACCACCACCCCCTTATGCACCTTCTTCAAAAGATCAAGATACCTTTGGAAATATGGCTAATACAAATGATGTGAAACATCCAAATTCTTCTGAAGTTGTATCACCTAATGAATCCAATATAGGTGTACAACAACACCAACAACAACAATCATCTGTATCACCATCAACACAAGCACCCCTTGTGGATACAAGTACTAGTAATAATAATGCTGCACCTGGATATACTGCATCCTCTGGATTTGAACAATTTTATGGAAATGATATGAAAAAGGATTCTAATCCTTTTGAACAACAACAACCAGAAAACACAGTTGTCATTGCAAAATATGATTTTCCAGGAGAACAGCCTGATGATTTAACATTTTCTGCTGGTGATGTAATTATTGTAACTCAAAGAAAAGGAGATCGTCAAGCTTGGTGGGAAGGTGAAATTGGATCTCGAAAAGGAATGTTTCCTGCCAATTATACTGAAGATATGTCATAAATTGGGTATGGACGGAGGTAGACAACAACAGCATTTTTTTTTTTAAAAAATAATACATCAGAAATTCACTTTATTGTATGTTTACAAAAAAAAAAAAATCATTTATATTATTATTATTATTACTATTATTATTAAACACAAATATAATGAATTTGAAATTTTTTTATACCTTTTTTTTTATATCATTCTTCCCTATAATGAATAAAAATTTAAACTCCAAATATTCAAATGATAAATCAAGTGTAGCATGTATATATATTTTGATAAGTTTGTCAAAAAAGAGAGTCATGATGAAATTTTTATTCTCTATTGTTTTTTTTTTTTTCGTATCACCAATTGTTCAGGTGGTTGTTTGGGAGAGAGAGAATGAAAAATTTAAAAATTGGGGGGTGGGAGATGAGCGAAAAAAAAAAAAGTGTGTTTTGCACACGTGACCTGCCACTTACTCAATTCAATTACTCACATAACACCTTATATATATATATATATATACTGCTTTTGACGCATAATTAGTTCTGCTTGGCGCGAATAATCAATGGCTGAAAAATAAAATGATTAACAATTAATATCAATGCATCCACCACACGCAAGAACCTTCAACATGCGCTTTCCAGTAACGTCGCAATAACATTTTGTTACGTCCCAGTATCACCTCACACATGGGGATCATCTATCCGCCAGAAAGCTGTGACAGTATATAGTCCCTTGATAATGAAGATACGTGTTTATGAACAAAATAAATAATATGCTATATCCTTTGTATGAATGGAGAATACATTGACTTATCAATAAATCCAAACTGATTGACTTTAAAAAAATTACTTGTAAAATTTTCTTTTACTTTCTTCCTTATTACGTATTATTTATATTTTTAAAAATGAGCAAGGAGTAATCGTTTGTCCGTACTCAAATGGTGTTTTGTTCTAATTGTTCATTGAATTCGCATTGTTGTTTACGTTTTTAAAGCAAATGTAGCAATATTTTTTTTTGATTGGAATTTTCAACTGTAACAATTTAGTGTCTGTACAATATGGCTTAACTTTAATTATTAGATATATCTTGTTATGCGGGCTGGTAATCAGGATAATTTAACAACCCCCCCGCTGCGGATGGTCTTATATTGCTTCCGTTGAAATCCTTTGTTTCGATACATTTCTTAATGAGAACAACAAAAAAAGTTGTCTATGGTCAAGTGGTTATCATAGCACCTCCAAAATCCTTTACATGGTGTGGAGAAGACGTTTCTGTTTGGCAGTGAAAAACTAAAGTAAGACCACTTGACCCAAGGTAGATAGTAGAAAAAAAATTAATCTATATTACGTTTTTTAATGTAGTAAAAACTTTAACAAAAAGAATTGGGATTTGTTGTGCAAGTTGGCCGACAAGTTGGTGAGCTATTCGTTTCTCTTTTTTTTTTTTTTTTTTTGTGTACTATTGAAAGGTCATTCATATCTTTACTTAATCGTTCATTATTCAAGTACGAAGCATCTGTTCAAGTACACATTGACGTGCTTAAGAGCAAGTACAGCGGTGGTGTTAAAAAAACTGTAACTTTAAAACCTTAATGTCCATGGTTTACAGTTCAAGTGACAACCATCGCTGTACCACTTTGCTGTAAAAACTGGACTGTAAAGTTACAGCCCCCATTACACATGCTTTAATTATCAGCGTCTTGCTGCTGCACCCTCGGTCAATGATTTGTTGGCTGAATTGAATGTTATGGCTAGTTTGGAACCAACACAGGGGCTTCAACTACAACAACAACAACAACAACAACAACAACAACAACAACAGCAGCAGCACAATGAGCATGTAGTTGTTGCGACCCGAAGTAATATTCACAAATTCGAGGGGCTTGATCTGGAGGGACGAGTCCATTATATTGCCTACAAAAAGGTATAGACTGACATTTGTGACGTAGATGATGATATTATTATATTTAATTACTTATTTTACTGCCGTTTTTTTTTTTTAGCTTTCTCAGGGTGTAATTGATGACGAAGAACATCTATGCTTGGAATCTGTTCTCAACGATAGATCTATCAATGACTGCTTGTTGTATCTTGCAGCACAAAGATAATTATATCAAAATATGGATACAAATGACATTATGGTTGTCAAGTAAGTTTTTTGTTTCTTTGTCCGGTATGCGTGTTTGAAAGTAGTTTTTTTTTTCTTTTTTAGATTTAAAATCATCAATTATTTCTAACTAATCTATTATATTGTTATATTAAATTCACACAGGAATTATAGCTACGTAATCAAAAAAAAAAGATAATTTTCATACTGGGCCCTCTATGTTGTGGCATATTTAACAGACCTATTTTAACAACATATTTGATTGATAAATTTTTAACCGTTACTACCAGGTGCGAAGTGCTTTTTTTGGGTGTCAAAGAGAGTGAACCCTCCCCCCTCCCCTTTCCGACACAAACCGCTAACTGATTTGGAGCGAAGCGAGGACGGGTTGCTAGTATACTTTACCTAGGCTTTGCTTTTCACGGGCCGTAAATTTCGTCAATCTAGTGATGAAAGGCCTGCTCTTGCAAAATTTAAAAAAGGGTGACGTCGATTTTCTTCTTCTAAAGGATCTGTCAGTAAAGAAACGGAATGACGGAAGGTGTTGAACAAAAATACGACAAGATTATGGAGATCATTTTTATCTAAGATTCAAATGAGAAAAAGAAGAACTCACACGTGACCATCAACGACAAACACAACATTACTGTATTTAGTATTGGAACGCATGGAGTACATGTAAGTGTTTAGTGGTGTCGATCTTCTATATACACAACAATAGCAACAACGACGGTAACTAACTTTATTCTTTTTATTGTATAAATATACCTTCTTAATAGAATGGATTTATTTGTTATCTGGGCTGATGACAATCCCAATAGCATTGGAACGACTTTTTATCGTTGTTTTGCTTCGTTTCTTGATAAATTGTTCAAGAAAACTGGCGTTAAGCTTATTGAGTACAGTTAAACCCCGTTTTTTGCACAGGTGGGATTTGGCTTGAAAGTAGTGCAAAAACCGGGAGTGTGAAAAAAGTGGGGTCGAAAACATAGTAAAATCAGAGTGGGATTTTTGCTAAAAGGTGTGCAAAAAGAGGGATTGTGCAAAAAACGGGTGTGCAAAAAACGGGGTTTTACTGTAAGTATATAATTATTTATTACTTTGTACTATATTGTATTGTACAAAACCATTTTTATTACTAACTGACCGGGGGGAGGGGTTAAATCCATCTGCTAGTGGTGAAACAAGTCTCGGCAGCAACAAAGAAAGAAATCACTCAAATTAAAGCTATTTCCTTCAATACAAACGATTTACCCGCGTACGCCAGAAAGATCGATTTACTGGTGAAATGCAATAGGACAAAAGTATTTGTTGAATTATTGTCCAATGAATGGCAAGCGTGCTTCTACCACCACCACCCTCAGTCAGCACAACTGCTTCAACAAGGCAAGAATTTACGAATCAATTCCGCTATTTTGAATAAGATAAAACAATATGGTGTATTGAAAACAACGTCAATTGATATGATTGTGTGGTAATATGCAACAGGATATTATGGAAGGAAAATTAAGGGCTGGTTATTGATATAGCTTTTTTTTTTATTAGGTAATTCCGACTACTTGTATATTCTTCAATGACTTCCACAGCATAATGTCTTTTTCGTGGGCGATGCTTGACCCGTTCACATATCTACGAGTTATTTGTCCTTAAAAGAGATAAAATAATTCTCAAATCTTCAGCGATTCATTTTGAATGTATCTATGTAAAAAATACTGGGTACCAGTGGAATGGTATCATATTGCTACTACGTAACCTATTAGCAATATGTATCGTTACTAGACAGATACAGTAAAACCTCACTTATTGCACACCCTCGGTTTTTGCACTACTTTCAAGCCAAACCCCACCTGTGCAAAAAAAAAAAAAATAGGGTTTAACTGTACTATCATGAAGTGATCCAACATCATTCGAGCTTCATTACAAAAAAAAAAAAATGCAAGATAGAAAGGTAAACCTGTTGATAATCATTATCATTATTATCAATGGAAGCAGTAGCAAATACGTTAGTACCAACACTAGAAGCATCAGCATCATCTTTGATATCCAGCACCGAGTAGCAGCAGCATCAGTTTGATGCTGACTTTTCAACTACGTGTGACCTGTACATCTTTTTTTTTTCACCTCAAGCAGAAATAACAACAAAAAGCTTAAGCATTAAAGCAGTATTGATAGCAGTGAAGGCGAAGATAAAGATGGTATATCTTTGTGATTATTCTTTTTTTTTTTTTTTTTTTTTTTTACGTATAAAAAAACCAAGATAAAAATATCGATCTGCATTTCGGCATACTTTCAATCATTATGTATATATATCATTAATGCGACCCACATTATTCCCTCTTATACCTGATAATCTTCTTTTGATATTCTATAATAAAACTTGTTTATTATTACAATGCTTTGTGGTAATATATTCCTACGTACTTTGATTGTTTCTTTTTTCATATCATAGACATTCTATTATCTTTTGAGCATTTTTTTTTCAATACGTAATCCTGTCTTATTAATTGATTTTATGCTCTTTCCTTGTTTTTGTTATGTAATAATAACGATCAAGTAAATATATGGGTGGAATTGGTATGTGTTCACTATTATCAATTATTTACGTTTTATCATTGAAATTCAATTGGCCAAAACTTTGCCAAGTATATATTTCAACCAACAAATGCATCAAACATGTAGACCATCAATATACTACGTACGACACCCCCACCGATAAACGATCTCAACCAGCTATTAATTAAATAACTAGAATCTTTATCCATGTAACCTACATCCATCAACCAAGAACCAACCTAGCGCTATATATATAATCATAATAATACTAGAAAAAAGAAACCAAGTGATCCATTTTTCCTTCTCAGTTTATTATTTTGTTATCATAGCCACCCTTATTAGACCGTGCCAAAATCACCTCCAACAACACCCAACATCCGATTGTATTTGGAAAAAATTTGTGCTTATCCTTCATCACCTACATGGTACCTGTAGACTCGAACAATTATACTGCACGATTATCACTTTAATACATAAGCCACTAATTTAGTCAATTCTTGCTGCAATGGATAGAACCATCAACCATGCCAACCAAACCATCTACGTCCGTCATCCTTGATTTCATTAGCAAAACAAAAAAAAAATCAAGTCTTTCATTCTTATTTACCATGTTTCCCCTCCACCTAGTATAGATATTTCACTATATCCCTACTTTATTTTTATTTTGTAGTCCCTTAGCTTATTTCTTTATGATTTTGGACCCTTATTCCATTTATTTTTGTTACACCGAGCTTTGCGAACTGACGTGAGCAAAAGGCTGTCATTGACGAGTGTTTATTTCATTCGTTTTAGTAAAACATATAGTTTCAACAAAACAAATTCACGTAACTAGCTGTACGTCAATGCTTTTTGCGTTGATTGTGTGTATTAATTTGATGTATTCTTTTTGGTTATATATAGTGTTTTTCAATAAAATAAAAAGTTGATATAATATTATATGTATTAAAAGCACAAAATACAACACTCAATAAAACATCTACGTAGAAGGCGAATTTTTTGTTTCCTAGGCAACCCAAATATTTAATATGGGTAACGCAAAACTTTTCATTCTTATTGGCCGCAAAATTTATTTTAGCTTGGCGTATATATCACACACACATTAAAAAAAAAAGTAATTACATCCAGAACAACATATGTATATATATCACACAATCACCCAGCAGGTTTTTTTTTTATTATATTATTTTCTCAGCTGATTGAATCCGTGATCTCCAATATAAAATGAGCACTACGCAATTTTTCATTTCTCTTCTACTCTTTTTTATTATTTTTTAACTCTCACAAACCAAAAAAAAAAAACAACTTCTTTCTTCTTCTTTCTTATTCTTTTTTTTTTTTTTTTTACAAAAAAATAATTTTTTCTTTATATAATAAATAATAATCGATAATGACTGACGCCACTAAACCTACTACTGAAGCTCCTATTACTACTACTGAGGACCAACAACCTACCAAGTCAGTTGAAGAAACTCCCAAGGAAACTTCTGCTGATGTTAATACATCTACAGAAGATAAGCCAGTAACAGAAGAAGCTGCTAAAGAACAAGTAGCTGAAGAAGCCAAGGAAAAACCTACTCCAGTTTTATCTCGATCTAGCACTACCAAACGTTTATCTATGGTTTGGAACAAGGCAAAGAAACAATTCTCGGATAAGAAAGAACATCCAAAAGAAGAAGAAGAAAAGCCTTCAACACCTGCTCCTGTCACTGAGGAATCAGCAACTACTGAAGCTGCTGCTGCTGCTGCTGCTCCTGTTGAACAAGAAACACCTGCTCCTGCTACTGAAGAACAACAACCAGCTACTGAAGAAGGTGAAGCTAAAAAGGAAGAAGAAAAACCTATTTCCAAGAAAGAAAAGAGACAATCTCGTTTCTTGCCTAATATCAATAGTATCAATGGTATCTTTAACCGCAGCAAGGTAATTATATAGTGTTTTTTTTTTTTTTTTGGACCAGTAAATTGAGAAAAAGATAGATTGTGTATGGTGTGTGTGTTTTGTGGGTAAGTGATGATACACAGACACATATAACTTTTACTAGCTATGTCGGACTTTTTATTTTCCATGTCATCACAATACAATCCGGTTCGGCATAGCCTGTACCACATTATCACAATTCTTTTTTTCTCTTTTTGCTATCCAACAAACTCTTTTTTTTTTTTTTTTGATGACCGCCCTTTATATTTTTTGACGATCTATAAACTAACCAAGAATGGTTATTTTAGAGTCCCGAGCAAAAGGAAGAACCTAATGCCGCTGCTTCATCATCCACTCCTGCTGATGCCGAACCTGAAGGTAACAAACAACCTCCACACCACTCTTTTATGAAATGTTTATATAACTTATATCCATTTTTGTTATGAATAGTTCCTGCTACAACTGAAGAAGTAAAGAAAGAAGAAGAACCAAAGAAGGAAGAAGAGCAACCTAAGGCTGCTGAATCTTCTGAAGAAACACCCAAGAAGGAAAATGTTTCTAAGCAACGAGTCATTGATCAAGTCAAACGTCGTTCTACCATTGTGACCAAATACTTTACTCATAAGAAGGATGAAAAGTCTGCTGCTCCTACTAATGAATCCAATGTTGCTGCTGAAGAAACTACTCCTACTCCTGCTGAAACACCAGCTCCTGCTGCTGTTGAGGCTACAGAAGAAGCTGCTCCTGCAACAGGTAAAAAAAAAACAATATTATATTTTAGAGTACTTTTTTTTTTCTCTTTTTTACAATGAATACATTGTATATAAATTGTGAGACCATGTGTTATTATAATTACATGTGAACATGTGTAACTAATATGATGTTGTATATATATTATTTTAGAAACCAAACCAGAAGAAGAAAAGAAGACTACTACACCTGTTCAAGCTGCTAGTACTTTAAGTCGTCGTTTAACTAAACTTCTTCGTTTGTCTAACAAGAAAGAAAAGAAGGAAAAAGCCCCTGCTACTACTACTACAGAAGAAGAAGAAGCAGAAAAGCCTGTTGCTGAAGCTTCAAATGAAGAAACTCCCAAAGAAGAAACAAAGAAGGAAGAAGAACCAGTAGTATCTACACCTACTCCCGCAGCAGCCACCTCTACTGTACCTGCCGTTCAAGCGACAGCCTAAATTGGATAAAACGATTTTTACCCAAACAAATGAAAACATTGATATATATATATAACGATGAAACGAACCAAAAAAAAAAAAAAATTGGATATAATAACCAAAAAAGATAATAATAATAACAAATAACTACTTCTTTAATCCTTTTTTTTTTTTAGCACTTTGCATTTATTTACTTCTTTATTATTTTCTCCTCTTTCCCCCCCCTTATTTTCTTCTCTTTTAATCTTTTACTACTTCTTTATTTTTTTTTTGGTCTAACTAATTCTCTTTTGATTACTCTTTATTATTATTATTTACTATTACTACTCTATTATTATTATTATTATTATTATTACTATATATATAATTATATATTTTTTTTCTCACTTATTTTTTCACAAGGGATCTTATTATTATTTTGTTACACCAAATAATACAATATTAAATTCACCTTTTGCTTATTCTGTGTAACGTCTCACTTTTTGTAAGTTTAAAAGGTTTGGTAACACATTCCTTTTTCTTTTTTAAATCGTTAAAACTAAATGCCGAAGGTTAGAACAACATTTGTTTTATTAAAAAAAAAAGGGGGGGTGAGATGAAATTGTTTCTTTTTTGTTTGTTAAGATAGAATGTGTCATTAGTTATTAAAAAGAAAAGACAGTTAAGAAATAAATATATCATTTTCTACCCTCGAAATTTTCATCATATTGGTTTATGAAATCAAAATAAAATAAATGCCTGATATTGACCCGGATTTATGTCTTATCACATAACACAACAGCCCTTAAAACTCCTCTTTAATTTTTTTTTTTTTTTTTTGTCACATCATGTCTTTAGTTTATTTCAAAGAAACGTGATAAATTTATCAAAAAGAAGTTCTTATTGTTTTTTTTTTTAAAAAAAAAAGCTTATATTATTCGGAGATATGAAAATGATTTTATTTACTTATTATTATTAATGCCTCGAGTTTATAACAATTTTGGTATAGTGAAAAAAAAATATATATAAAAAAAAAGAGATCTACAAAAAAAAAAACAAAAAATGATAAGAAAAGAAAGCAGAAAGAAACTCACTAACCTGACCTAGTACAATGGTTGCACTCGGATCAAGTTTTATATGTACGATGGCATCTGAGTTTTTATTTTTATAAAAGAACGCGTTTAACAAAGTTATATGCAAATCACGAACATAAAAAAAAAAAAAAAAAAGATCAGCCCATTTATTGTATGAAAGACTTATATGTTTCTTTTTTTATATCTTTTTTTTAAAAATAAAATAAAATAAAATAAGAGTTCACATAATACTAGAATAGAATTATTTTATAAGTTTATAAAGAGATTATAATATGTTATTCATTATATGATTATAAACGTAACTTATATAAATACGTAATTAAAAAAAAATGCTACGTTATAATAGTAAAAAAATAACAAATTGACTAAATGATTTGCCGTTTCGTTCAATGAGCAGGCGGAGCGAAAGCTCGTAGCACTCTTTATTGTTATAATCTTGTTTAAAAAATGAAATATGTTATTGGGGGGGGGAAGGGGAGAAAGAGGGCTCAACAAAGAATCTTTTTTTTTTTAATGTGTCACCACTTTTTTTCAGATTCAATATGGGAGGGGGTTCTCTTTGTTGTTATAAGTAAACCCGGTTTATTTATTTTTATTACGTACTCGTTTTGCCATCACGTTACAAATAGATATATGAATTTACATCATCAACATTCATGCAGATATATATATAATATGAAGAACGATGTCATAACAAGAAGAAAAAAAAAACAGGAGTTAAACAAAAACAAATGATGTTGTTTTTTGCATTTACATATTTGTTGTTAAAATAAAAGAATATAACAATCGTAACGAAAAATGTAGTACAAAGTTGTACATGAATTAATAGGAGAACGAAAAAGAAACTTGTCAAAACTATCAAGTTCCGAATACATATATATTCCAGATTCTTTATTTTTTTTTTTTTTTTTTTTTTGATTGTTGTTTTAATAAGTTTGAGTTTCTAGCCTATTTAGCAATAGTAAAAATGTTTATTATTAGATCAATTTTTTTTTATTTGATTTGATTTGGATCATTGATTAATATAGAATATAAAGGTATAACTAAAATAGTGTCTTTATTTTTCATGGGTCCATCCGTTCATGTATAATTAGAAACCTTTTATACAATAAGTATCATTTTCATTCTCATGATCTGCTTTTTCTTTGCTTCATGCATTTGTAGAATATAACGTAAGAAAAAAAAGATTCATCACCCCCACATACTACACTACTTATACATACATCTATTATTACGTACTATACTTACGGAAACTAATTTCACGAATTAATTATTGATAAACAATTGGCCATTATCAACAGAATAAACTGGTTTTCTTTTTCTATTGATATACAAGGCGTAAATAAATAACTATAAAATATAAATTAACTGTTATTATAACATTGGGCGTAATTTTTTTTTTTAGAGATAATGTGGCAAACTTTTTGTGATGATATGATAATTAAATAGTTATTCATAATTCCGAGTGATTCATCATTTTAAAATAAATGACATTTATATCCCTTTCTCCCCTAAAAAAGAAGATTATTGTGTTGTTTAAATAATGTTGAAAATAATAATGTATTATTGGATCGAGAACTTTAATATAATTAATAGTAAAATATATATATACAGTTGTCTCGTGGACAAGAAAAAAAAAAGGTAAAAGTGAAATAAACAAAGAAATGTTACATTAATAGTAAAACTTGATTTATCACATTTATAACTTGTTAAAAATAAAAGGAAGATAATTGGTACGTACCATTATAACTTGTGACAACTTTAATTTTTCACTTGATTGAATCTATTATACTTTTTGTACAGTTTGAATCCAACAAATACTATAGATAACTTATTTTGAGCAACATACAACTCCATTATTATTTATTATAATTATTCAAGTACGTACGTACGTAGTAAAATATGATAGTCGCAAGGACTTATCCATTTTTATTTTATTTTTGAATCTGTCAAAGTTCGTTACTGAACTATTTACTATATAAGATAATGAGTGATTGGTTTGTACATAATAACATATATACTTAAGTACAAATAAAAGATATTAAAAAATAATTCATTTGTCTCATCTAAATTTGATATATATCATTCAAATACAACAGTTTTTTTTTTATGTATCTGATTTTATATTAAAAATGAAAGCACACACACACACACATATATATATATATAATATAAAAATTATTTTACAATTAGTTTATTCAGAGGATGTTAATCATCCAAGGTTAACTAATATTTAAATGAGAGTGTATATTCAACATTGTTTCAATAATAGCTATTATAATTGATTTATTCAAGAAAAGTGATGTCATGGGTATACGTTATGTTATACTTTTTATTTTTATATTCATTAACTGTTCCTAATAATACCAAACTTCTGCATAGTTATAAAACTTATATATCCAAGATCGATGGTGGATCACTCTCTTTTTAAACCTTGTATTAAAAACTTCTTCAAAGCTTGAAAAGAATTCATTTTTTGAGAAGACGAACATGCTGATTAATTCTTGTGTTTATATCAAGTAATTTTTTTCTTGATGTGCATATTAGAGCTGGTAAATTATTTAATAACATTATCCTCTTATCCACTCTCAAACCAGTTATTAAATTATATATTTACCTGTAACAAAGAAAAAATTAAAAGAAAGGGTAGTGCCTAAAGGAAAACGAGCCTATAAAGTAAAAGATTGTTGTCTTAATATTCCATATTCTGTAATATGTTTTATCCAATTTGTATCATAATATAAAAAGTTACTTACCAAGAAAAAAAAAAGAAGAACTTTAACCAGCTCGTAAATAAGCTGTGCATCTTTTTCAGGGTAAAGTGTATATGGTTTTTTTTTTTTTTGATTTTACATAAACATTTTTTTTTGGGCGTGCTTTTTGTTGGATTTTATATTTTCTGAATTGTTAATGTTTTAAACAAATATTATGCAACTTCCTTTTATGAAATTTATAAAAAACACACGCGAGCTACAAAATATAAAAGTTATATTTAGAATACACAATAAAATATATAGTATGTTTTGTAAATGGAAGACAACAAAACTTACCTTCTTCTCAATTAAAACCAAAGGGAAGTAGTATAGGGAAGGGGAGGATATCCACCTACATATCCCCCTCCCACCAATCGACTTCCATATCCTCCGTATCACCATATTCCCAATCGACTTCCATTTTTACATCATCATCATTATTGTTCTCTCCATCAACATCAGAACCACCAGCGCGGATTGACAGCCAAGCAAATGCGTGGAGCATTGCTGGTGGAAATAGCAGTGGGATTATCAATAATAGTAGAAAGAATCAGTGGCTGAAGAAGAGAAGACGTTAGTAGAGCGTATCATAAAAAAAAAAGAGGGGAATTAATTTTATTTTATAGTTGCATTGCAAACCTTGCACTCCGAACATCTATAGCCAGCTACTATTATTGACCACCACACACTATGCACATATTTTTATAGTAAACTACATGTAGGCTTGAAATTGTCTTTTATAATAATGACATATGTTTATTATTTATTATGGAATTTTATATTAAAAAAAAGTTACCTTGATAAATGTAGGACCTGCACGTTCCATTTGTGCTGCTATTAAATCAAACCACCAAAGTGTTCCTATCCTTTCATCCTGTTCTTCTTTAACACGACTTCCAACAAGTGTAATAGGTGTCGC
>JAEPRB010000438.1:0-22147 GCA_016758965.1 Circinella minor
ACCATGAAAAGTGGTGGTGTCATTTTTAATTCTGCAAGAAAATTCTGTGATCACTTGCTTTTTCCTAATACGTACTTTGGGTCATGGGTACGGCATTATGATTATTATTGTCACGATATTTTGAAGCTGACAATGTCTTTTTGTACATGTATACTAATAAGTGGCCTTTTAGATGATGAAAGAGGGATGGCACACAAAATCTGTAATATCAAGACCAGATTAAGGCGTTTTATTTAGATTGTTTTAGCTTTTTAACAAAATAAAAAAAAGAAAGAATGTTTTTGACAGCTCGCCGTGTTCTGTCATAAAAGTCTCTTTGCGCCCTTGAATAATAGAAAAGGGTGATCACTCATCTAAACACCCGAGGGGATCTTTTTTTTTGTTTGAAAAAAAAATGGTCTAGATCATTGCAGTTTTTATTTATGCTTAATATTTTATCAATACTATAATGCATGTATATGTTCCTTTTATAATTTTTATTACTGTATCTTTCATAATGATAGTCTACGTAGCCATTAAATTATTAGACGTTTTCATGGTTATCGCTTCTCTTTTACTTATGCTTATTGTATTCAAGATTGGTTGTTGTTACACAACATTACTGAGTATGTGATAATCATAGATATTTTTTTACACCATTCATACTGTATTATGTATTAATCATCTGTAAGAAATTTAGTCATTATACAGTTTATTAGCATTACTAAAATTATTACGTATCGATTTTTATTATGAAAGTTTGCTCGATAATAGGGTCTAATTTATATATATTGTTTTACTTATTGACATTTTGATCGGATAAACCCAAGCCATTGGAAATAACTCATGCCCGAGTTTACATTTTGTTGATTTGCACCAGCAGCTACAGGACCATTAGCATTTCTATCTTCAATTAAACGGTTCAAAAACATAGCTCTTAAAAGCGGATCACCATCTTCCTTGACAATATACAATGAAGGATAATATGTGCTTCGTCGTTCTTTTCGTATATGATCAACAATAGCTGTTGCTCGTTGCGAAAAGGAATTGTGTAACTTTGGTAATTCGGTAATCTAACATCCAAAAAAAAAACAGTAAGGGAGTTTATGAGGATTGCTTATAAAATAAAAGAAAAGGTGAGGGCTTTCTCTTTTCATTATTATTTACCTGTCCAGATTGAACTTGACTAATATTTGGAATATTCAAAAAGTCCATACATAACGGTGGTACCGCCTCTTTACCCATCCAGATGTAAATATTTTGTCCGTCTTCTAAAAGGTATAACCCATGTCGTTCCAATTTTTCACTAGAAAGATTGAGTCTTGGTGGCATGACAAATTGTTTGGTGTTTGGATCAATTTGTCCAGCCTACCGACAATCACAATGATAATATAAAATAAATATAATTTGTCAGACATTTCACTGCCTATTGCTCTTTCTAATTTGTTATACTTACATTTTGTGGCATACTGTGAAGGCAGTAAAACTTGGGTGCTGTGAGCTCCAACCATAAATTCATTGGCAATGTACGAAGTAAAACTGTGGATCGTGCACGGATATCAGCAGGAATATTACCAGCTTCATTAAATGTATCCTATATATATATAGAAAATCATTACTAAAACCATTTGCAGCTTTTACTTTTCTACTCCTCACAAAGTACATATATACGCATGTATGTCTGTTTCTAATACTTACCGTTTTAAGCAGTCCAAGAATAAGGAATGGCAACAAGGATAAGTTACGGCCCAATGATAAACGTGATGCACCAGTGGCTACATTGCCAATGACTTCCTTTGCATAAGCTGTACTAATATCAATTGTTTCTTTTGCCAAAAGATCTCGAGCATCCCTTAACTTGTAAGTAACAGCTTTGTCAATTGCTATAAAACATCATATACATACGTATTTGTAAGCTTTGACTTTTTTCATCCTAGATGCATTTAACATAATAAAGAATTGTTGGTAAAATTACCTTGGTGACATATGGTACGTGCAATTGCAGTTTGATCTGCTGCTGAGAAAACTTCAGGTAAGGTTCTAGCAATAGGAAGACATAAATTGATAACACGGATACGACGTTCACCGAAACAGGTGGTATATAATAATGCAGTTTGGAAATAAGCATGAGAACCTTGTAAATCCTCTTCAATACCAATCTCAACACAATACGATTGATCTCTTGGAACATTGGGAAGAGCCATGATATCAGGTACACGTGTCGTACAGTTGCCGTGGAATGCTTTGCAAACCATGCCGGCAGAACAGCGTGTTCGCATTACAGCTTCAAGACCAATTTGTTCGCCAAGTAATTTTTCAATCTCATGTTCCAACTTAAGTGCGTCAGCGCTATTATTTGCATTAAATCCAGGATAGAAATGCGTTTGACCGCCGGTAAATCGTGGGATCACATCTGCGATAGGAAATTATTTTTTTATATTAGGATTAAAATAATCATTGGTTTATGCTATTAATTTTTCTGCGTCTCTTAATTACTCACTCAATGTTGCAACATCAGCAAAGCTTCCACCAAATATAAACATGTCTGCGCACACTTGAGATTTGGCACATTCAGTAGCAAATGTTCGATAAAAACCACTAGAAGGTGTCATAAGAGTTGTCTCTGTTATAGCCTTCTTTTCTTCATGCGGTTTACAAACACCATCACCAACATTTGGTAGAGTAGCTTGAAAACATACAATTTTACCACCTGTCGAGGACTAGTCATTTCACCATAATCAAAAAAAAAAAATTAGCACCTAATTCTTCACTTATTCCTCACCTTTTTGTTCCCAGTATATCACATTTATTTATTTCTTCTTCATCATCATCATCATCATAACACATACCAGTAACTTTCTTGCAGCTTGTAAAGCAGTACCTAAACAGTTATTAACCAATTGTGATTCATTATGCATCGTCTTCATTCTTTCCAGTAAGTCTTGAACCATAGACTTGGCATCAGCTAAATCCACTAATAAGTCACTTGGTGCTCGTGGTAAATAAATATCACTTAAATCACCAACAACTAACATTTCAGGTTCATCTCCTGACAACTTGTAAAATCCAACTGCATTATCTACTGTAATCAAAGCAACCTTGGTTCGTCCATCCTCATTGGGTATATTATCCAGTGATTTTAAAATCGAATTTGTTACAACACCCACCATGCCTGTTTGAATTGCTTGATAGGATGTATCAATGATGAATACATAGGCTGGAGGCTGAGGAGGTCGAACCATATAATCTGCAGAAGCTACAAAATCGACACATCCATAATTGAGTTCGGGACGACTCCAACGATCAACTTGCTGTTGACTAGTAACATCCCAGTCAAAGGAGCTAGGCACTATATATAAGAGGAGGAGAAAGAAATTAAGATTCCATATATGTTTTATTTACCCAACATCCAACCCACCTCATTTTAGTTATAGTCACTATTGAATCTCTTACCATCATTATCCAGACCACACATATTACATTGCCATTTCAAGGCACCTTGACTAAATCGAACGAACGGATTAATATAAGTTTTACATCTAGTACATCTAGCAACCACAGTGTCTGTGACAACAGGGACTTCCATCTAAAAATAAATTCTGTCAATCATATATATGGAAAATAAACAAAAAAAAGTACCTTTTTAATTTCAAAAAGAATTACTCACATTTGAAGGATATGGCTCAAGCAGTAATGCGAATGGTAACTTGGATTTTTTCAATATATTGTTAGAAGCAGGTACGGCATTGATAGTTGAGCGTTTAAAAATCGAAGGGGATTGAGCATTTGGTGATGGGGTAACGGATATCTATATATGCAGAAAATGAGAAAGCAAAGCGTGAGTTAATATTACTTTTTTTCCTTTTGTTTCTTACCCCTAATATACTATAATAAATTACATTTTGACCAATTTGAGGTGCTGACGGTGTCAAGTCCAGATCGTGGATAAGGGGTAGTTGTCCAACCAAAGGAATATCTTGTCTTAGTGGAGTAGGTTGTTGACTTTGTCCATACAAGTTCATATTGGCAACACCATTAGTTAAGCTTGATGCATAGTTGTCGTTATTATTTGGTTGAGGAGGATTCATTGTCGGATACGCGGGGTTGGGTATGCTATTATTTTGAACTGATGGCATTCCTCCTTGTTGCATTGTTGATTGTGGAGGAGGAGGAGGTGTTCCAGCCATACTCGATTGATCCGCGACATAAGTTGGATAATGACGTTTTGCACGTCGTGCTGGATTATTATCTGAAGCGGGTGAAACAGGTCTACTTTGATGGAGATGTGGAGTCGTAGGGGGTGAAAGTGTGTTTGATGATGAAGGTGGAACTCCTTGGTGTTGTTGTTGTTGTTGTTGCTGCTGATTATACATCATGGGCGATTGACCTCTTGCAGGAGGTGGTGGACCTCCTCCATTTGGACCTGGGTATTGTGAATTATTAACGTAAGAGTAATTTTGGGTCATCCGCGTCGTAGCTGTTTTTTACTTCCCGAGATTAATAAATCAGGAAAAAAAAAGAGAGAAAAGAGAAGATATAGAACAAAGAAAATCCATGGTGCCTGTTTCTCGTGTAACCATCACCACATTCAAGTAAAAATAAAATACATTTACTCACCCATCATCTTTTTTTATATAAAAAAGGTTTGGCTTCTAGGAACTATATGCTTGCCTTGTTCTTTAGAATAATATACTGTTATATTCAAAAGAACATCACAACGTCCTCAATTAATCTCTTATATAAATATTAAAGGGGGAGGGAGATCCAGAGGAATGAAGCTGGGGATTGTGATCTCAATGATATGATAGGGCGCCACTGAAATTATGCCACGTTTTTTGAATTACGTATATTAGTGTAGGAACTACACGTATAAAAAAATAGTCTTATAATAAACAAATCAAATTGGTATTGTCTTTCATGTTATATTTTTGTAAAGTGGGGTTTGTTATAAAGATTTTATTATTATTATTATTATTATTACTATTAAAAAAGTTATAGGTACTATACATACTCATGTGGGAGGAGGAAGGGTGGAGGAAACTTTTGCATGATTTTTATTCCGCCATTTCTTGTCGTTGCCTGATCGCAGCTCGTCTTGCTACACGTTGTACGCTCGCTTCTCCTTGAAATGATGTTGCTTCAGTATCTAATTGTGCGTATACACCTAAAGGTTCACCGGCTTTTTTTCGATAGGTTAGCTCATTTCTTGCCTTATCTTTAAGTTGGACATTAGTCCGATTACGTAATGCCTCTTTGTATACACATTTTATCAATGCCCATTGTGGACCATGTGAACCAAGCCCTTCTTCCAATGCAGCAACTTCATCTGCTGTCCAAGGGGTATATGGTTTGCGCCGTTTCAGTCTTAAAAGTCTTTCCGGTACTGTTGTTGTTGCCGCTGTTGTTCTTGACGTTATTTCTGTTCTCATTGGTATTGTGTTTGACTGGGTGGTTGTTGTATTGGTAACATCCGTATTATGATTATCAGTAATTGTAGCTCCAACAGTTGTTGCTCTGGTTCTTGTTGTTTCAGTAGTGATGGTGGTTGTTTGAGCAGCCGCTTGCCGAGCTCTATCGGTGAGAGAAGTTAAATCTCTCCGACTACGTGTTGGTACAGATGCTATTGATTGTGATCGCTCTGCTTCGGTCGTTTGTAATGCATCTGCATAATCATCGTCGCTATTACTATCATCTGAAAATCCTTCGGTAGGCCCTTCATTAATAGTTCTATAATTATTAATAATAACAATATGACGAAATTAGCTTTGCATCAGCGAGGAAGAATTAAAATGGTCTATGACAGCATAAAGTTAAAATATAAACTTAATATATCGTAACTTACCGCGGTAATCCATGAGGTAAATGTTCGCTTGATACAGATTCGTCTTGTTCGTCCTCATGTAAAGATTGTTCTTTTTCTTCATTTTCATTTAACGATTGTTCAGTTGGTATATGTTCGTTTGAAGGTTGTCCAGTAACAGCACTGGGAGATGTTGATGAATAATCATCAGAGGAAGGATTTATTGATTGTGGGCTTGAAATATTGATGGGATCGCGTCCTGTATCGTTATAGGTTGAATCTGGATCGTCACTATCACGGTCAAGGACAGATTGATTGTCTTGAGAATTGGCTGGTATGACACGTGGTCGTTTCGCTGGCGGTTTTTCTAGTTCTTGATCCTCTTCTTCTGCTCCATTATCATCACCAACGTTAGTTCGTTTGGAAGAGTTATTAGTAGTATCTGTATCCTCAATATTAATTTCTTCGTCGTCGTCGTCCTCCAGACCATCTGATTCGTTATTTGGGTTTATGTCATTTGGTACAGTAGTGAACTCTTCTTCCTCTTCCTCTTCTTCAAGAATAGCATTTCCAACGGTTGGATCCCCATCGTCAACACCTTCAATATTTTGAGGATGTTCATCGCTTTCATCGACTGCTGTTCTTTGAGTATCAGGCTAATAAACATAAAAGAAGTTCACATATTAAATTCGATTTCAAACTATTTTTGAAAATCCATTGATTTTGATTCTAAGTAACTTACAGCTGGATAGAGAGTATCAAATTCGCCAATGATTTCGTAAATGATATTAATCCAATTCTTACGGATAGCTGGTATTGATTTCTCAACATCCTCATCCCAAGGGTCCAAATAACCCAATCCATGTATCTATTTTTTTAAGAAAAAAACCTGTATGTTTTAGCATATTTTGTTATCATGCAAAAGCTTGATAGAAAAAAAAGAGGGTTTTCTTTTTTTTTTACCCAATCAAACTTATTCTTGATTTTTTCAAATAATCTATTCATATCTGCATCTGTATTTGATAAACCCAAAGGATCCAAAGTATCAGGAAAATGATGTTTCAATATATCCAATACATTAGGTCCAGGTGTGTCTTTTGGTATATCCTTATAAGCGTCGTCGACTTGAATATTAGCCGCCCATGATGCAACAGCAACGTACAAGTCAAATAACTGGTCTGAATAATCCGAGATATTCTTGGGAATGACTTTACGAAAAAATTCACGTAGTGCTTCATCAAGATGTTTACCAGTCCAAATAGCAACGGCAAAAACAAAAAGATTGACGCGTGCAATTTGACGTTGTATTTTCCCTTCTTTTTGATCGTTAGGTGTAAAAGCATGTTCTAGTTGAATTGAAGACATGAATGAATCCATATCAATATAACGATGTTCTGGATCGATATCCTTTACGGAAGCTATAGAATATTAATCAAGCAGCAATGTAATATATATCAAGTCAATCAAATAATAATAATAATAATAATTCTCTCTTCCTTGTATAGGATTCGTCTATTTTTTTTTAAAAAAAAATATAAACCTTCTAGTTCATTGAACAATAGTTTTTTTGACATTTCAGGTTCCTTAAATCCCCAGTTAGAGCTCGAACGAATAGCATTGAATACTTCGCATCCTGCATCGTCTGCCCTTTTGATCTTATCCACGAGAGTCACCATTTTGGTAAAGTAACGAGAATACAAGGAAGAAACTGTTGATGAAAATTACAATTACTCCGCAGCATGCAAAAATAAATAAATATTTTTTTAAACAAATGTTGCCAATAAACGAAAGCTGCATAATAAAACCGTCAAAAACAAAAAGTCATTTGTTGATATTCATACCAACAATATGAAATGTCCAATGATTCATAATTTCATTTGAGATAATTCTGCTCCAGTAGGGTGCGTAGCCACTGATACCATTATATAATGAAAGTACAATAATTATTATGCTGTCATGGGATCTGATGTCTGAAGGATTTGTTCTATTATTTGTAATATATACTGACAGGCTTATCAATCAAAAGTAATAATAAGATACTTTGTATTATGTCGTACACTGTGGTGTTGCTTTGTCGTGTTTGTAGTAAACAAACACAATGAGATCAAAGAAACGATTTGACGTAACACTTAATTTACCCTGTAAAAAAGCTTATGTTTACCTAACACAGTTTCTGGCTAGAACACTTGTCTGTATACTTACCGCTTTATACCATTATTGCCTTTTGCAAACAACGAAACCTTTTTAATTTTTAGTTAAGACTCTTTTTTTTTTTTTTTTTTTTTTGAAAGCGGGGTGAACCGATAATCTGTGAATAACCTTAATAAAGGTGCGGGAAATAACGCTGCTTTTATTTTTTCACTCGGAGAAACTATCCAAAAATTCTTATTCTTCCTTATACAATACTATATTCTTCGTCTTAGGGTCTCTTCGTAATAGGATGGCAAGTTTATATACCTATAAGTTTACCAGATTTCTTGTTTTGGTGTAGCACATGACGCTATATGGTTACATAGTTACTAATTAATATAATAGGCTTTATTACTACGACAACCTCCTCGAACCACAGTAAGGGTGATGTACTACAATACAATACTCGGCAAAAGTACTAGCTTAAAATGTAGTACCAAAAACTTCCCACTCTCATGCAGGAGCAACAGTATAAAAAGAACCTTTTTTTCAAAACAATTAAAACACACAACCTATCCACAAAAAAGTACTACCACTTTTTCTTCTATCACAACTATGAAACCGTGGCATTATTTGTGGTCAACCCTGTTTTTTCTTCCGCTCGTGTTTGCAAATAGCGCACTTGTTTCAAGAGGAAAAAACGATTACTCAACCATGCTTGTAAAAAACTCTCCTTTAAACGATCCTTCTGTTGAATCCTATTTCATTCCTGGTGCAAAAGTTTTTGAACGTTTCTTTGATGTTCCTTTAGGTATAAATTTAAAATGAGGATAAAACAATTATTGTTGTTTCTGTTTTTTTTTCTCACGCGTCATTTTGAACGATTTAGACTATAATGACTCCGGATCAGGGAACATTACTGTGTTTGTTCGTCACCTTGTTCCCCCAGGAAAAGAAAAGGACGTAGATACCTTACCATTTCTCCTTTATTTACAGGTAACGTAGCAACAACAATTTTACGTTACCATAAAGGAATAATATTATTGACTTATCAAAACGAATGATTATCTAATATGCTAATAATTGAATATATTCTATAATAAAAGGGTGGCCCCGGCTTTGAAGTTCCTTTACCATCAACTTCCGGTTGGATTCAAACTGTCTTTGATCAAGGATATCAAGTACTGTAAAGTATCTTCCTTCCTTTCTTTTTTTCCTATAACTGCTTTTCATTGCGTTGAGCTCATTCTCATTTTTACAATAGTCTTTTGGATCAACGCGGTACAGGTTTATCTACTCCGATTTCTGCAGAATCATTGGAATTCTTGAAAACAGACGAAGCTAAAGCTGCCTATCTTACTAATTTTCGCGCAGATAGTATTGTACGGGATTGTGAAGTTATTAGAAAGACACTTACTGCTGGACGATCGTCCGATAGCGAAAAAAGATTTGCTCTTCTTGGACAAAGTTTCGGTGGGTTCTGCATTACTACATACCTTAGTCTTTTGTAAGTCATACATTTATGTAAGGGGGAGAGCCTCAGGGAAGGATAGGTGGCAATATAAACTAATTACCTTTTTTTGGATAGCCCTCAATCCATCGAGAGTGCTTACACAACTGGTGGTACTCCACCTTTGGTAGATTCACCTGAACCTGTATACCGTGCATTGTATCCACGCGTTCTTAAACGTAACAAACTGTATTACTCCAAATATCCCAAAGATATCGCACGCGTTCGTGGCATTCACGCCTATCTTAGCGAGAACCAAGTAACCCTTCCCAATGGTGGTGTATTATCTGCTCGTCGTTTCCTCCAACTCGGTATCCAATTTGGATTTTCTGGTGGATACGATACTGTACATCAACTCGTTAATTCTGCCGCAGAAGACCTTGCTAACCGTGGAAAAATCAGTTTCAAAACATTAGCTAACATCCAAACATTACAAGATTGGGATACTAATGTTATTTATGCAATTTTACACGAAGCTATTTATTGTCAAGGTAAACCCAGTAATTGGGCCGCTGAACGTGTGTTGCATGAAGAACCTTTTGCCAAACAATTTGAATGGCGTTTGGATTATTTGGATGATGACCAACCCGTCTATTTTACTGGTGAAATGATTTACCCATTTATGATGGATGATTATGTTGAACTTCAACCATTAAAAAAGGTGGCCAATTTGTTGGCTGAATATGATAATTGGGGTCAGCTTTATGATGAAAGTGTGTTGGCAAAGAATGAAGTACCTATTGCTGGTGTCAGTTACTTTGATGATATGTATGTAGATCGTGAATTGTCAGAAGAAACTGTTTCCAAGGTCCAAGGCTATAGGCAATATATTACCAATGAATTTGGTCACAAGTAAGTTTATGAGGGTATACATGTATCAACGAGAAAGAGTAAAAGGAGACATAGTATCACAAGTTATATTAATAAAATTGGTGTTTTTTTCTTTGTAGTGGTGTACGAGTTGAAGGTGAACGTATCATGAACTATTTATTCAAGCTTGCATCTGGTGAAGAATTCTATAACCGCTAAAAAAAAGAGAATTCTCCTACATAATAATCACTATCTGTTTTACTATCTGTAAAAATAATAAACAATAAGTATTACAGTCCAGAAAATAATGCAATAACATCTTATTTTTCTTTTTGTATTGTGCATAATTTTTTTCATTAAGTCATGTCGCATATATTTGAAATCACCAACCAGAGATGTGACCAAATGCTATATCTGTATATATTCAATATATGATCATTTCTGCCATTAGAAGAATTTATTATGTATGTCAATTTATGTGTATTAACTCACCTCCATGATCACTGTTATAACTATGATCTCCTGCTTAATAATGATACTAAGAGCACAGTATAGTATTGCATTCAGCACAAATTTGTTAAAAAAAAGACATTCCTTTTCCTTTTCTACACGAGTGTCACCTTTTCGTAAAGGTCGCACACCTGTCACATATTCGACAATAATCAACTTTCGTTCCGTTTCATCATTTTTTTTACTGGTTCAAGGCATATGTTAGAGGGCAACCCAGTTATTTCAGAATTAATTTCGATATCTCTATATCTCTATATCCAATCAAAGTAATGTATCCCCATTGCATTAATGGTACGTAGTTTAGCATCACACAAAGATTCAGAATTATATATGATAAACACATACGCGAAATATTCTTCATAAGTGGCATCTACGTAGATAACAATACCAATCGGACGAGAAAAATAACATAGCCATTTTTGTCCGCTGTATCTATTGTGAAAATGGTCAAATTTACATATGCTATGCTCATACGTATAAAATAATTTTATGGAAATAAGATCACCTACGGACATTTCAGAAAAGGTACAATATAGGGATGTGTGATGCATAAAATAATGAATTTTGACCTCTGGTAGACACGACCGCTTTATCGTAAACACCACCAGAGTACACGTAGATATATATTAGGACAATTAACAACAAGGTATAACATATTTTTATTCATAATTTCAGAAACATGGGATAACGATACACACTTACAACGATCCTCCAATGTCATAAACTGTACTAATAACCACTTTATATAAACTGTTGAGTCTAATAAATACTGTTGTGAAATCAACATCATTTAGCGTTAGGTGATATGATATAGCACATTCTTGATATCATGGTCCCAAAAAAAATAAAAATAGCCATATATTATTAGGAGGCTAGATGGTAGTGTAATGTTAACCAAATATCACACCTTCAGGTAACTTGTCATTTTTTTTCCGAGGACTCGGTACTTTTTATTTGCTTATTTTTTTTTAGAAAAAAAAAATAAAGTATAAATTGTTTGTGAGTTACCAAATATACTTTATAGTACCCTATATGAGATTTACTGGAGGTACAAAATTTTTAAACCATGAAACTTTTCATAGTGGCTAGAATCTGTGTAGTAATCCTATGCTGGTAATACCATGATACCTATTTCATTAGCTCTTCTTTTCTTTAGCAAGTTTACAGAATAGTATGCACTTGTCACCACCGAAATCTATAATAAACAGGTGAATAAATAAAGCATTCAATTTAGAACTTAAAAATATCACATATATGATTCCTTACGTTGCTGATATTTATCTGCATTTGTTTTAAGGCTTTTCCATGCGGCACCGGACGAGAGATGGCTCTATTCGATATTTAGTAGATCGCCTGAAAGATATTTGGAAACTACGTAGAGCAGCGCTGTATCCCTTTAATTGTAATTTAACGCCCGTGAATAATTCAATGACACTAATACCGATGCGTAATAATAAAGTTCACTCGATTTCTTTTTGAGATTATTTCATACGTACCATATTTAAAAACAAAAGGGTAGTGGATTATTTTGAGCGTATCCATCAGCTAAAAGAAATGAATGAAAAATTATTACTGTACCTAAGTATCATCAAACTATAAAAGAATACGACGTCTGTCCTTTGAGCTAATGTTTATATATTGTTTGTATCCCACATTTCGATAACAACATGAAATCATATATATACAGCGAGTTTTTTTTTATTTTTTATTTCACACACCTGTGATCTATTATGTGCGCAAAAAAAATAAACTTAAAGTAAATGCTGTATACTCATATAGAATGCTTTCATTGATCATCTTTGTAAAGGTTCACGAACATGGTTCCAAATAAAAGAGTTAGAACTAGCATTCATAAATAAAAATATGATAGAATACTTTTATCGCTATTACTTTAATTAGAATAGTCCGGGTAAAATTTTACAGCATGTAAAGATAAAAGAAAAATAAAGTTTGCTATCATGTGCACGAACAATCATTTCAGCACGGACGAAAAAAAACCAGTTATAATTGATTATTCTATCGTTATCAAACATAATAGTTTAATCCTGTATATTCAAAGTTTAATCTTATATTAATGAAAGTGATTTTTACAAAAAACATTTTTATCAATGTAAAATACAGCACTGCAAAAAAAAAAAAAAAAAAAAAGGAAAATCTTATTCTTTTCAAATCACTAGCAATAACAAAGCTGTCTTTTGTTATACTGATCTAATTGTTGTACTACATTCGTCAATAACAGCAAGAACCATTCACGCGACTTCTTGATCATGCTTGCATCTAATGCTTTTTTCTTCCTTTCATTATAATCAGCTATACAAGTATAACATGTACATACTACAATATATATATATATATATATATATTCTGATATCGGGAAAGAACTACATGTTAATATCAGGATTTTCATTGAAGAAAAAAAGTGCACGGGGAAAAATTTACATGATTTCTCTTAATAATTGTAGTGCCAATTTCAAATAAACTTTATAGCAAACCCGCCTGTTGTACAAAAAAAGTGAAGACTCACGCTATATATAAGTAGCCTTTAGTCTGTCGTTTTCTTTCAAGAATAATACTAAACAGAATGACTAAACGAATCGCCGTTATTGGTGCTGGCATTGTCGGTTTGTCAACTGCTCTGGCATTGCAAGAGAAAGGATATCGTGTTGTCATTGTAGCAAAATGGTTGCCAGGTGACACGCACATTGAGTATACTTCACCTTGGGCTGGTAAGTAAAGGAAAAAAAGAAAGAGATGTTGTAATGACTGACGGAATTTAACATATTGAACAAAAAAAATATAGGAGCTCATTGGAGAACTATGGCACCTAATTCAAATAAACTTCTTCAAGGTAAACAAAAAAGAAAGAATAGTTACGCAAACATAAATAAAGTAGGGAGCTGATACTTTCATTATTAGACTTTGATGCAGCAACCTACCACAAATTTTTTGAATTATCCAAAACCCACCCACAAGAAACTGGCATTATGGCTATCCCTGCTACTGATTTTTATGATAAATTAGTACCTGATACTCAAACACCTTGGTTTCAAACTTTAGTTAAAGATGTAAGAGAATCTTTTGACTAATTAGTGTAGCAGAAATAATACATAGTTAATAAACTAATTTGGATGAAACTGTATGGTACGTAAATATCTAATAGTTCAAATTTGTTCCTGAAAGTGAATTACCTCCAGGGGCTAAAATTGGACATCGATATACAACAGGTAAAAATAAGAATGTACTATATTATACGAAAAAATATTCATATAAAAATGTCATTTTTGATCAGTGGTCGTCAATGCACCTCATTATATTCAATGGTTATTACATCAATTCAAATCTGGAGGTGGTACTGTGCAACGTCGTGAATTATCCCATATACGTGATGCATTTGATCTTGATGACGGATTAGGCTCTGTGGATGCTGTGGTAAACTGTACTGGTCTGGGTGCAAGATATTTGAATGGAGTAAATGATACAAAAATGTTTCCTACTCGTGGACAAACAGTAATTGCATTTGCACCTCACGTCAACGAAACAGTGACACATATCGGTAATATATGATATCTCTATATATACAATTTTTTCTCTATCAACATGAATTTATTTTGTCCTTTTTTTCTTATATATCAAGCTATTCAATTATATAGGATCAAAAGGAATCACATATATTATCCCACGCTCGAATGGACAAGTTGTTTTGGGTGGAACTGCTAACAAGCATGATTTGTAAATGCTTTATTTTTGTTTTTTTTTGCTTTATTTAATCAATATTGATTTATGACACTTGAATTTATTAACATATTATATATTAGCAATCCAAACGTCGAAAAGGCTACTATTGAATCAATTTTAGAGCGCACACAAAAACTTTATCCAAAACTTACAAAATATGGATCTGAACCTATCAAAGTTATAGGAAATGGTGTAGGTCTTCGTCCATCAAGAGTTGATGGACCTCGTATTGAGCCAGAAACGTACAGTAAGTTACATGTTATAAAATGAAAAATATAATGAAAACGATGTTTTAAACTTATATATATTTCTTTAAATGTAATATAATAGCAAAATCCAATGGACAAAAAATGTTGGTTATTCATGCGTATGGTCATGGAGGTATGGTATATAGATAAAGAAGAAATAATTTGTCTTTTCTAAAAAAAAAAAAAAAGCAATATACGTACTAAATATTATAATGGGAATCTATAGGGTTTGGATACCAATCCAGTTGGGGTGCAGCGCAGTACACATCTGATCTTGTTGATAAAAATTTAAAGGATCGTGCAAAACTGTAATAATAGCATATCACTTTATTAATCAATTCTATTACTTGATATAATGATGTGATTAGATAAAAATAAAAGATAATAACGTATTTCATATTGTACTATACAATTTAAAGAAGAAATACTATCATTTTTTGTATTAATAAAAATAATAAAAAGAGATGAGAAAAGCTCATTGTCAAAACTCTTTTGATATAGCCTCGTATACGTACATTAATACAAAAGCGAAAAAAAAGAAAAGGAAACTTGTTATGAATCATGACTATACACATATTTCTTTTTTAAGTTATTTCAAGGGAAAAGTGAAATATTTGACACCTCAAATACGTCCATAATGTCTTCGAACCAGAATAGTCTAAAGGTTTTGATTTCCGAGTGAAGATACATTTTTTTATGGAGACTATCATTACGTACGGTGAATACAATGACAGCTTTACGGTGAACCAGTGTGATTTCGAGAGAGTGTCTTTCTATTTACCTATGATACCAAAGTTTGCACAACAAGAAGCATGACTTTCAGTCGTAACAAGGATAATTCACAAAAAGAAATGAAAATGTTAATATCAGTTTTTTAACAGTGCTGAGAATTTTAATTCCAATTGTAAGTGCTAGTCTTGTTCTCAGCTTTCTCCTTCACGATATGATTTCAGGGTCTATGTCTGATATTGTTTTTCATGGGAAATCTGTTCATTAATACCTAATCCTTCATCATTTTCCAGTTGAGGCAGTGATATACTCGTGTTATTAGATAGAACGGTTAGGATAAACGTTTCAAAAGTTTAAAAGAATTGGTCGAGAACTACCATATATTATAATCAATGCGTATGTTCACGTTAGTATCAGCGAAAACTTTTGGCAAAATGGGTCCATTATATTGCAGTGCAGAAATAAATCAAGTATTTTTATATCAGAAGTAAGAACAGATAGTGTTAATTTACATACATGCAGCCGTTTTTTATAACTTGGAAACGGACAATTTAAACAAAAAAAATAGTAATATAGTCATCTTCTGTTGACAATAATATAGGATGTGGATTATCACGTTGGAGTGAAAAACCTATAGGTTATAGACCCCTCTAAATACAAGTGTTTTAATGTATGTGATATAATACATTTATGTAATAATCTAGAAGGTACATTATTGATAATAATAATATTTTTGACAGACCCTGATCATTAGCTATTTAAATAGTACTGTAAATGACTGGTCAGAGACATGTTCTTGTCTGTATTCTTTATAAAATAACATATTACTGTACGTACGTAGTACGTATATATATCATAAATTATATTTAAAGCGTTGATTATCGTTTTTAGTTGAGTGTTGCTTTAGTCAAAAAATTTGTTGATCTTGTTAATTTGCATATACCAAGTAGTGTCATTCATTGATAAACATTTTTTTTATATTTATGCTAGGTAGGTATTGATATTTATATAATATAATACTGCTCCTGATGAAGTACTATACAACTAGATAGTAGGATAAATAAGTATTACATAAATACGCTGGACGTATTACGTATAAAGTTCATATTAATTATTAAATATGAAAAATATTAATCTTGCTTATAGCATTTCGTTGAATATTTCTCTTTTTATAAATAGAAATGGGAGAAAAAAAGTAAGCGAAAGAGTGAAACTATGGTAATACAAAGTAATACAATAGAAATAAAAATAAAAATGGAGGATTTGATAGTAAGAAGAAAGAGAATAAATAATAATACAAGTAGCAATTATTTTATAGATAATAAGAGATGTACATAGATTGAAGAGTACCATTATTGATAAAGAAATAAAAGGGGAAGGGGGGGAAGTATAAGAATGCTAATGTGTTGCTAGGGTTATTTATATGTATGTATACTTTTGTTACTGTTGTTGATGAGAAAGATGATGACATGTAATATCTTTCTTTTATTTTATAATTTACTGCTGCTGTTGTAATAGTAATGGTAGTTATAGTATAGTGGTGACGATCTTTTTTTTACCTGGCACGTTGCTCAATGTGCATTGCGTTAAAAACAGCTTTAAGAGTATTTTTTTGGAATAGTTTGGGTGCCAAACAATTTGGACATGTATGAATACTTCGAGTTTTTGATTTGTTGATACATGTTTTACAGAAATTACAATCGCAACGAATACAATGATAGCTCTCCGCATGTACTAATGGTATTTCAAGAGACGGTGTGCTATAGCGAGTAGCGGCAGGAGATGCGTGACAAAGAAGACAGATGAATTCGAGTTGAGTTAGTACAACTTCGCAGAATGACATCAAGTCACGGATACCGACACTCTGTTGATATGTACGATCAAATAATCGTTGCCAAATTCGCTTGTTCGTAATATCTTCGTAAATAGCGTCAAGTAATTCACCGCGTGGCTTGAAGATGGTATTCTGTGGTATTTCAAGTTCTTCATTAAAATCTCCTATGTCTCTATTTTTATCCGAATTACGATAATCTTGAGCAACAATACCATCCCAATAGCCTGGATGAATTCGCCAAAGAGCAAGTACAGATTGGAAGGTAATCATATAATCATTACGTTTTGAAAAATCAACATCACGAAATACACGTGGAGCTGCGTATCGCATGGCTCTACGACGTAAAAATACAACAACATCGAACCATGTTAGAATATATATCAGCCTTACTCATCAATACACATACGTGAAGTTATATATAGATTTCACTTATCTTCTGTAGTCCATGGTGCAGGTGATTCATCATCACGTTGTAAAATAAAACGCCAAATTTTATATCCAGTAATACCAACCGATTCCCAATATTGTGCTACTTTGTAAATACCGTCGTATCGATACCCTTCACCAGGACCATAGCTTCCACCCGCTTGTCTGGAAGATCCTGAGCCACGAACAACACGAATTGGAGAACCTTTTTTCCAATTATCGCCAGCATTACCAGTTTTTTCTGCTCGATTGTAAGTACCTGCACAACATTTTGCGAGTTGCAAGTTTCGTCCAGTCAATTGTTGATCTGAAGTTTGTTGACCAGTTTTATCATGACCACCTGCGCCAGTATAAACAATAATATCACCGCGATCTTCATTTTCAGCGTATTCACCTGACATGACAATACTAAATACCTTTTCTAATTGGGCTGATCCATCAATACCAGCTTGAATAGCACTATTTAATATATATATATATATATATATTTGGATTTAATACGCAATATTCAAAAAGTCATACCATATGTATATATGAACTGTATTTTATGATTACCGGTGGATGCCAATGGACGCCAATTGTTTTTTCGTTAATGTAGTAAATCCAGTTGGAACAGTTGGAATAGATCCAATAATGAATTTTTTAAAAATGGTTGTTTTGTCCATGAAAGGTTTTCGTTCAGGAATTCCACGAATGGTTCGGGTATAACGTCCCGATGAAGAGATCAATTGAATAGAATCAGTTTTTACTTTAAAACCAGCTTGTGGTCCTTGTATAATTGAGATTTCAGACATTGTCGAATTTATTTTATTAATGTAATACAAAGCACTTTTTATTTTGTTTTTGTTTTTTGTTAATAATATTTTTTTTAACTCCTAATAAAAAAATTCATGCGCTTCGTTTTATTTTGTATCAGAAAATATTTATTCAAAGGAAAAAGCAAGATGAAAGGTAATAAAATGATTAAAGTATGAGGCATACACTATTAATTAACTGCAGCACTTTTTTTTTTTTTCAAAAAAAATTGCATAAACAAATCTTCTTCTCGGGAACAAGTACTAAATAGTAAATGACTGATGCTAAGCTCATCTGAAGTTGGATTTGGAAGGTTCCACACGCATGCCAAGGGCAGCGATTAGCCGATCCTTGTTATCCCGTCAACTTGCATATATTTTTAGCCCTAACTTTTGTTATTTTTTTATTTTTCTTTTGCTTTTACATTTATTTTTTTAAATCAACTTTTTTTCATCATGCTTAAAAACTCATCTTGGCGTAAGTGAAAGTTTTATAATCAAATTTTTTGTTGTCTTTCCTTCTTAAAACTAAAACTACAACCAAAACTTTAAAACTATATATAGGTCTCGACGAAACAAACCTTGCTAACTTTGGCTCGGAACTTGAACGTGAAAATAGAAAGGAACAAGGTTCTCTTGAAGAAGCTTGGAATTATGAAGATTCACCCGTTGGTCATGAAGTGTCAGTATTATTATAGTGAAAAAAAAACTGTATATATATATATAAAATGAAACTAGAGGAGACGTGTTTGTATTTTATGTTATGTAACTAAAATATATAAAAATAAACATAAACAGTGGTCTTTGGATTTGGCGGGTCCAGAACTTTAGTTTAATAACTGTACCTGAAAAGCAATATGGTCAATTTTATCAAGGTAAAAATATATATAAACGAATCAATTTATTAATTTATTAACTCTTTCTTTTTATATTTATGTCTAATATATAATTTATTAGGTGATAGTTATGTTATTCTTAAGGTAATAAAAGTCATTTTTTTTAAAACGAGAAAAATATCCAAAATAAATTACTATATATTATTATGATAACTGATCAAAGTATATTTTATTATTACATAGACTACTAAGAAGGAAAATTCAGATGGACTTATCCACCATATTCATTTTTGGCTCGGTCGTGAAACTACACAGGTAAATAATTACATCCTTTTATTTAAATTTATTACTTTATATATAAACTCATGAGTGATTTATAATTATTATAGGATGAAGCTGGTACAGCCGCTTACAAGACTGTTGAACTTGATGACTGTAAGTGTTATATTATACATTATTCTTATTAAAAAAAAAAGAAACAAGAAAAAAACAGAAATGTCTTCTAACACGTGACGTTTTTTATATAGTTTTGGATACCCTTGCAACACAACATCGTGAAGTAATGAGACGTGAATCTCAACTTTTTAAGAGTTACTTTAAATCATTGAGATATCTTCAAGGAGGTTTTGCCAGTGGATTTAATCATGTGGAAGAGGAAGAAATTCCCAAGCGTCTTTTACGTGTTCATCGACCTTCTGAACTTGAAGGTACACGTACTCAAAATGCCGTTGTTATTTCTGAAGTTGCTCTTAGTCATGAAAGCTTGAGATCCAAGGCTGTATTTGTTCTTGATACAGGTGACAAGGTATATCAATGGCAAGGAAAGGAATCTCGTGGTATTGAAAAGGCAAAGGCTGCTGAATATATTTCTCAACTTATTAGTGATCGTGATGGAAAGGGTGAAATGGTAGTGATTGGTAAGTTTGACATATATATGTATATATAACACATCATCTTTATTTTCTGTCTTATATATAAGCTGATTTGTCTACCTTCAATTAGAACAAAACTCTGGAAGTGAATATGAATTTTGGGAAGCATTGGGTGACGAAGGTGAAATTGTTGATGGTGATGAGAGTGATGAAGAAGAAGAAGCCAAAGAATTGGAAGAAGCTGCTATCAAAAAATTGTTCGTTTTACGCAAATCCCATGCTTCTCTTGGTCTCAAACTCAAATTCGAACTTGTTGGAGAAGAAACGATTACCAAAGATATGTTCGATACCAATCATGTCTATATCTTTGATGTCGGTCATCAAGTCTATGCTTGGTTTGGTCGTGAAGCAGGCCGTCGTGAACGCCGTGCTGGTTTGCAATATGCTCAAGATTATGTCAAGGATAGTGAACGATCGGCTTTTACTCCTATTTGTAAAGTGGTTGAAGGTGGAGAAGACGAATTGTTTGAATCTAGTTTGGAAGGATGGCAAGGATGGTAAAAAAGAAAAGAAAGAGATTATATGTGAAACTTATAAATATTTTCCCTCTCTTTCCTTTTTTTCCTGTTTCTTATTTGTTATTGTATGAATTTTTACTTTTATATATTTATTATGCATTGTTATTGTATGATTATTATATCTGTGTTGACAAAAATATATCCTTTTTCATTATTGTATGTATTTTTTATCATATTGCTTTTTTTATGTGATGAATTATTAAATGTAATACACAGCATATTGTAAAAGCTGTTACTTCTACATAATACCAAAGCAACATACAATCACTATACTAATTCATATACGTACTGTATCAGTTTGGTGAAAGACTAAAAGATTGTACGAGGTGTATATAAGGATATATAGTATTATAGACCACTTTCAATAGTCAGAACATCAATGATTCTTTTTTTTTATATATCTCAAAGATAATACTAATAATACCAAATGAATTTTATGTCGTACAGTCAACAATTAACCTATATTAAGATCTACCACTCTGATCTCTTCATAATTAAAAAATAGAAATGAGCACTTTGTAGCTCAAAAAAATAAATAATCTGTACCTCAAATGATTGTTCGGCATAACATAAAATTATTTTGTTGAGGTACCACGGTCAATACCCGGGGCATAAAATAAGTACTTTTATTCCTTTAAGAAAAATGATTTAGATCTGTACGTAAAGCAACAATAATGGAGCATTCAGCGTCAAACGAGAATTAGATTGTGACATTCCATCGCCATGACAATAATTTCCTCAACAACATTTTTGTTTTACTTTATTAACAAACACGCTTTTCTCGCGTTGTCATAGTTGCATATCCTCTCCTTCCCCTCACCACCCACCGCCAAAAAAAAAAAGGTCTAGAATAAGGTCACATGCATAAATCGGGAACAAGTCAAACACATGATTCCATTGTTGCTAAGAAAATAAATAGATATTAAAAAAAATACTTTTCGCTTTTTTTCTTCTTCTGCTTCTTTACCCACTTTTTATTTATTCATAAAAAACGTGAATTACCTTTCCCCTTATGAATCCCCACCCCTTAAAATAACTTCCCCGTTTTTATTTACGCATTCATTGTACAAGCTAAACAATGCCGTCGTTTTTAGATATTATATGACACGTTTCTGGGCAGCAGCAGTTTCGTGGTCATTCCTTTCTCTGTTGAACTTTCTTTTTTTTTTTTTTGTAGCAGCATTGCCCCAGTGTGTTCATGGACCAAACTTTTACGTGCATTCTCAAACCTTTTTTTGTCAGGTAATCTTTTTATGTGTTACTAACAATATATATTGTGAGGGTCTATGAATCTCTGCCGTGGTATTTGCAAGTGGCCATAAGGGACTAGCGTTATGCTTATACCTACAATACGAG
>JAEPRB010000439.1:0-22037 GCA_016758965.1 Circinella minor
ACATATATTGAGCAGTATACAGCACAATGAATACTGACATTACTTAATTGAATAATGATCGAATTATTATGTTGCTATATGATGAAAAAGAATCTCAATATATAAAGTTGCATAAAACAAAAGTAGCGCCAGTAAAAAAAAAATTAAAGGTTTTAGGCAAAACCTTTCTCTCTATCGGATTCGATCGTTTAACCACTCAACAAGGTAATAAAATTAGGGAAACGCTTTACCCATTAAACTATTTGAACGTTTGGTTTTAATTAATTATATCGGATCATTGATACCGGACTTTTGTTCTCTGTTTCTCCTGTTATATAATAATATCTCCTCTTTAAATGTAATCTAAAAATATAAGAAAAGTCAAAAACTATTTGCTTAATAGGATACTTTGTCTATATATAATAGAAAAGTTCATAGTAGATGTATTTAATTATATCTATATTTGTGTGTGTGTGTGTGTGTGTGGTTTCTAGAAGCTAATTAATTTGATAATAATAAGAGCCTTAAAGCTGATGAGCATATCACAATAGTATAAAAAAGGCAGGGTTACTTCTAAAGATTTCAGTGGTTATATGTAACTTTCTTTTTTAGTATATAGGGGATAGTATTTTTTTTAAAGAAAAAAGTAACTTATATGTAATATAATGTATTTGCTGAACTGATAAAGATCAGAATTTAAGAGATTAATATTAAATATTAAACTTTTGCTTTATTAAATGTATATTATTCATAAATTTATGATTCCATAAATTTTAAAGAAATACTATACAAAAACAAGTGTAATATATAATTTTATAAAAATCATTACTGCAAAGAACTACTGCAAACTACTGCAAACTACCGCAAACTACCGCAAGGAGTACCGCAAAGCACCTTTTATAGTTAGTAATACTCGAGAAAATCCGGTCAATTGTGCGGAAAATCTCCGGTCTTGTCCGACTACTACTGCAAAAAAGTACTGCATTTGCAGTACTGCAAATTTAAAGGTACCCAAGCAACACAATAGGGTCATTTTCTACAACATGACTGTCTACCATTGTATCTCTTTCTTGAAATGGCAAGTATGTAGCCGAGTATGGACCTGCAAGCATAATGACAGGTCGTCTACATGTATGAGCCAAAAGAGTTGGGCAATCAATGGTATCAAACCAAAACTGGAAAGACACTGTTCCTTCAGGTTGCGTCAGCTTGTTGAACAACCTTTTAAATTGATCATCATCATATATATGCTTGAAAAAGTCTTTCTCCCGTTCCAATGTCGCCACCATCCCCTCTTTGACAACGTAGTACCGATCTTCTTTATCAAACAGCACAGCTGATACTGCTCTCCATCCGCAGTTACCATCATCACGAGGACAATAAAGACCAGCAAAATCTTGTTGGCTGATCTGATACTGTTGCAAGATATAATCGGGAATGGGAGAAAGATCAAGCTCTTGTGGCACCAACTCCAATGCATCCTCTCTATCAGAAATAAACATTTGCATTTAGTAACTTGATATATACCTACCGCTATTTTATCATGATGGAACGTATATCGCATATCGCATATCGTATATTGCATATCGTATATCGTATATCGCATATCGTATATCGCATATCGCATATTGCATATCGCATATCGTATATCGCGTATAGGTAAGCTGCTTCTCACCTCATATCTTCATCTTCATCTTGGGCTTTTAACCGCTTTGCTTCGCGTTCTTCAGCTTCCTTCCTTCTTTTCATTTTATTTTGTTTGTACGCCTCACGTACTTGTCGCGTCTTCTCCTCGCGTAATCTGGCCAATCGTTCACGCCTTGTCTCACCTTCTTCCTCTTTCACCTGGCCATCATCTTCACACATCCCATCATCCTTCTTACTCTTTTTTTCTTTCATCTGCGAACTCCTTTCTCCTTTCTTATTACCAGTCTTACCACCGGTTCCATCCTTTGGCAGATCGTTTTTCTTTCCCTCTAAAGTCGTTTCTTGGTCGCAATTCTTGTTCTTTCGGCCTGCTAATAAAAATAACTGTAAGAATATGTAATAATACCGATATTATCAGCTGTATGAATAATATACTTTACCAGATCCAAGAAGCGAAAGCGTTGTATCCGGTGCGCATCCATCTGAAACATATCGTTGTTTCTTTGGCTTGTAGCTATTATAATATATAACAAGATATAGTATTACTATACGTTTTCTAGTATGTTGATATACATATGTATACAGTACCTTTTTTTAGCTGCATCTTTGACTTTAACCCCATTATCAAAGCATTCGAAATCAACCTCAATCGACTGAAGATACGAAAACATTTGTCGAAGAGTAAATATGATTGGTTTCTTTCGTTCGATGATACGATAGAGATCATGGTGGAGCGCTTCGATTCCGTTCGTAGTACGACAGTTAGATTCTTGTAATTCCTTTTTCAAGGCATCTTTTGATCTAAATATCATTGCTGCGATTTCATCTTTTGTCCACCATTGAATCCAGCGTTCACAAGTTGGAAATTCGTCGCGCAATTGTTCAACAGCTCGATTAAATGATTGCTCACTTCTAGCATTATACATTAAACTGGTCAAATCCAGAATAACATCTTTTGATTCAACTGGCACGATAGCATGGTTCGAAACAAGTCTCTGAACACTTTGCTGATAGTGATGGTAACAGCCACGAAGCAGTGTTGACGGATCAATCGTGCTTTGAGGGAATGCCTCTTTGAATGCCAAGAACATTCCTGCTCTTTGAGCTTGTGAGAAATCCATGACCTATAAACAAAACAATCATCAGTACCTCGCATTTATACGTCGATATACCAGAACCAATTTCCAATTGAAAATAACATCAAATTCCGTTTTTCCATCGATGTATATGTGTCATCATAATATGATCGTAGGTCATCACAGTTGTCATATGCATTACATGAATTAGCATTCTATCTTTAAACCATACTCCATTTTTTTTCATCCAGATATATCAAACTATAATATATATATCATTTTCCCCCATGTATTATCGTATTATTTCCATCTCCACAGTCCACTAACATGTTCTTTTCCTTCTATAGCATCAATTCAAAACCACAACAAATAACAAGATACACTTACCAAACCAGAAAAGTTGATGTCTATTTCTTTGTCCATATTCCCAATCACAGCACCAAAAGTGCGAAAGAACGCAAGAAAGTATGCCTTAAAATGTTCAGCAGACAGTCCATCGATCACAGCTTGGAAAATGACACCAAATTTTCCCAGCTCTTCAAAGAACACGTTTGTTGAGCACAAATAGTATCCTTTGGGGAAGCAGTCATATGTAACATCCGTAAGAATCGGATGCTTATGAAAGTTCGCACGTGCAGCAATACCAGGGACCGAAAAAGCGATGCAGAACTGAGAAGGCATTACATCAACAGATCGGAAGTATCCCGGAAAATCATCCTTCAATTCACCGAGTTCTTCGGCAGCTCTTTCCAAAGAAGGGCGGGTGTATGGCAACTTACCTGCCTTGGTAAGATAGTTACGACGGTAACGTTTAATCTTACCATGGCGATGCAACGCCTTACTGATAAGTCGCATAGGGCGAGCTGGTTGTTGGGGACGTACAATGCTTGTGCCGATCTTCAAGGCGTACGCTGTCTCTGAAGGACATTCAAGGACACGTTCTTCAACTTTGTCGAGTACTTCCATAGTGTCGTGCAATGCTTCAAAGATGCCATGAGTATGGGTGCCCTTATGTTTGAAGTGACCAAGTTGCCCGCAAATCTTGAAGTTCACTCTTACAGAACATGTTACATGTTCAAGAGAATGAACCTTGCAGAAAGTACAAGGGCCAGCTATTTGGACTTCAATGCGCTTGTTGCTACTTGCAGGTCTCACGATTTTCCCACATTCCTTGTTGTTGCACTGGACGGCGCCCAGACATCTTTTACTGATGCTGATGCCAGACTTGACCTTGTCATAGCTTACCTGATGAAGCTCCCAACCGATGTTAACATCGTACTGAAATTCACCTTCAACATTCTCACGAAGAGAAATTTTTTCTTCAAAATCGCCATTGGGGAATTGAGGGAATGACATTTTGTAAGAATAAATAGCAGTAATGGAGTAAAGTACTTTAAACAGGTACAAGTGCTAATATTCTCCATAATTTATCTGTATATACTGCGACTGGTTTTCCTCGCATTAGACTGCTTTTCATTTCTATGATGACGGGTATTTAATTTTAAAAATCCTACAAAAAATCGAAAAATCCCACAAAAAAACACCCACCCGGGTTGACCAGGTGTGATCAGACTACACGATCTACACCATCTTCTGTGCATGAAATTCAAGTTCCTAGTGAGAGACGATTGAGAAAAAAGGATATCCTAATAGTCTAATAATTTACTAAATTAGGTAAGATATTTAATACTAAAAAAGGATATATTCTGGGTTTTAATATAAATATAGAAATTATTTGTTTTATATATTATACTATATATAGAAATTATAGATTAAAATGAAATTTAAGATTAAGAAATAAAAGAAAAAAACAAGGAAATATTATAAATTAATATAATACTATAAAATAAGAATTTTTGTAAAATATATAAATAGAAATAGAAAATTAAGAAATTTAAAGATATAAACGTTTCTCAGTAGTGTGCAGAAGTCATCGTCGATGTGTCAAAAATCGATGGTGGAAGCAACTGAGGGTGGTCAACACAAGGAAGACACTGATCATGGTGATATCCTTGAGGTGAATAAGTTGCAAGAAGACTGTTGTCGGTTACTGCAGGGTTAAAGCTAACTTTATACACTCAACCTAAATTACCTCTTACAGGTCGCTTATTACTATCTGGGTTTATAAAAATTATAGCACTAGAAAGCTGAGATCCTACGCTATCCAATGCATATTTTAGTATACTTGTACGACGTATATCACATGCGTAATATGGTCTTAAAGTTTTTTATATATTTTTAGATATTAAATCATATATAAAAAAAATACACATTTTGCTCATTTACACATTATATTATTATGCTAAGCCCCCAAATGCTATTAGGTCATCTTAGAACAGTTTTCGAACCGCTATCGAACGGTACCCTTCATAGAGTTTTTTTGGTGGCTAAATATTTTACCATATTACAAGTAGTAATAATAAAGACAATTATAGTATATAATAGAAATGCATACAGTAGTTTATATTTGAAAGATAAAGATAAAGTAAGATATATTATAAAGAAAAAAAGAAAAAAATAAAATAAAATAAAATTATTCTTCAAAAATATAATCAGTATCACTATCACTACTATTATTATCCTCTATATTACTATCACTACCATTATTATCTTCTATATCAACATAACTACTATCATTATCTTCTATATCACTACTACTACTAAAGTCTGATCTAGAATCAGAGATCTCTGAATAATGTCGGTGACGGGGAACAATACTTTCATTACTTTCATCTGAACTACTACTACTATCTATAAATATATATAATATAAATAAAAAGAAAAAGGAAAAATAAATCTGAAAGAATTTCAAAATAAAATAAAATAAAATAAATACCTGAAGCAAGATGACTAAAATCAGTAAAAATTGGAGCTCTTAAAGTTAAATCTTCCGGAGTTGAGGTATTAAAAGCTGCATCCACTTATTTCACCCCGGTTGAGTTTGAAATAATTTCAAAGTAAGGTGGCTTTTTAAGTTCTTATTTAAAAAAAAAGAAAAATACCCCTTTTTTCTTTTTTTTTATAATCATCATAAATCGGCAAACACGAATCTAATGGATCAACAGACAACATCTACAAAACCAATAATAATATTGCCGAAAAATAAAAAGAGAACTTAATTATATACAGCAGATGCTAATGAAACAAAAAGAAAGACATCATTAATTAGTAGATTAACAAAAATAATAGAAAAAGTATTTTTTTTATTATAAAAGTAATAATATATAACAAAGACGAATTCATCTCAAGACATCTGTTTAACCATCTTGTTCATTTACTATTCAAAACACGTATAAAAAAGTATAGAAAGGTTGGTACAAAAGTTTCGGTGGAATTTAGAGCAAGACAGGACCTTTATATAGTTTTTTTTTTATTATTGTAGTTTTTGATATATAAAAAATAAACGCGCGTTTTTTACTATTACTTTTTTGTTTTGTTATCCCAAAAAAATAATACGTCGTCATTACTACCACAGAACACCAATACACAACGTTATTACTATCTTTATCCTGGTTCATTTGGTGTTTTATGTATATATTAGCTGTTTTTTTTATTATTAACATTGTTTTTTCATTACATTATCCAGTCTATTGGAATAATCTATACCTAACTATTATTATTTTTTAAAAAAAACATAAACAAACTAGTATATATATATACATATATATTCACACTATATCTATGAACATTAATACTTTATATTATATATCATTACAAATGATAACTTATATTAATTTATACCTGAACTCATTAACAAGTTATAACAACTATATAATGGATTTCTGGTTGTTTTATTTCCACAAGAAAGCTAACTTTTTATAATGGTAGTGTAATAAATAAATCAGCATGTTGATGATATTATAGTAGTGAATTAGTATTTGTATGCCTTGATAATAAAAAGAAAAAGTATAGCTAATAATGATTAACAAAAAATAAATTATGTTGCTAATGATATTAAATGATAACAAATTAAATAATCAATCGTATGGATCTGTATATTGAATGATAAGAAATAAAACAATTCATGATATGGCTGGATCATTGTGTTGGATGATAATAAAAGAAATAACTGATAGTGTTGATCATTATGTTAGATGACAATAAAAAATTGTTGATCATGTTGATCGTTATGCTGTATAATAATAATAAAAAATAAATGATCATGATAATCATTATGTTGGATGGTAATAAAAGAAACTGTTGATCGTGTTGATCATTATGTTGGATGATAACAATAAAAAATAAATAACCATGTTAATCATTATGTTAGATGATAACAATAAAAATAATTGATGGTGTTTATGGTCAACATAATCGAATAGTATTCATGTCCGTGATAATGATATACAGAGTGATGATGCATATACATAAGAATAAAAAAAATAACAGGAGTTATGATATTAATAATTGGCTATAATAAATATCACAGATAGACTATATCCCTTTTTCATTATCTATCACCCGTTATCTTTTATATATACTCAAGATCCATCTATCAAATCAATAGAGTATGTGTATCATATAACTACCCATGTCGACTACTAACTAGTATATAACAAAACAAAAAGTAATAGTAAAAAACGCGCGTTTATTTTTTATATATCAAAAACTACAATAATAAAAAAAAAACTATATAAAGGTCCTGTCTTGCTCTAAATTCCACCGAAACTTTTGTACAAACCTTTCTATACTTTTTTATACGTGTTTTGAATAGTAAATGAACAAGATGGTTAAACAGATATCTTGAGATGAATTCGTCTTTGTTATATATTATTACTTTTATAATAAAAAAAATACTTTTTCTATTATTTTTGTTAATCTACTAATTAATGATGTCTTTCTTTTTGTTTCATTAGCATCTGCTGTATATAATTAAGTTCTCTTTTTATTTTTCGGCAATATTATTATTGGTTTTGTAGATGTTGTCTGTTGATCCATTAGATTCGTGTTTGCCGATTTATGATGATTATAAAAAAAAAGAAAAAAGGGGTATTTTTCTTTTTTTTTAAATAAGAACTCAAAAAGCCACCTTACTTTGAAATTATTTCAAACTCAACCGGGGTGAAATAAGTGGATGCCTTCCTCACTGGCGCAATCTTCAACATCGGTACCGGCATGTGTGTAGTCTGTGTTTTGGTCATCATTATTATCACGGACTTGGCTATTGTCATCTTCATAGTCATACACATCCATCTCACCACCCATATCAACATCATAGTCATCCCAGTCAGTCATCATATATTGAGGGGAACCAGTGGGACCATCGTCTTCTTGATTGTTACTGTGTGCATCAAGAAGCTCTTTGTCAACGTCTTGTTGGAGAATACCTGGTTGTTCCTCAAGAGAAACACTAGGAAGGACTTCAGGGTCTTGAATTATTTGGGCTTGTAGGCTCTCTAGGTAGTCCGGGATATGAGCTTATTCATGTAATGTAAGAAAATCATGCTAAAATTTACAATTGCATATTCACATAATGGGATTATTACTTACTACATGTTCTAACATGTTCATCAAAGTTATTTGACTGTTTCAATACGAAACATTTAGGGCATCATTGCAAGGTAAGTCTCATAGTAAGGAAAAAGATAAAGAACAGACAAGAAAGTGAATAGAATGGAAAGGACGAAGTACTTGACAATTTAGTATTTATACTTTCAAAATTATAACGGTTTGTGTGACAATGACGTGTGAATAAGTTCAGGCAAATTTACTGCTGGTTTACGCGTCTTTCTCTATACTTCTTCTCAACAATGAACCCCTATCAATTCCCATTTTTAACACCCACTCCCTCTCCCATTGATTCTTCGCATGAAGTCTTAAATAGAATTTTAGATGTTGTAACAAACATTGACAATCGCTTAACAAACATTGAGAATCGTTTGGAAGACTTGGAATCAAGACTGCCCAACCGCAGCAACCGCAGCCGGAACAATTACCCCAACCATTGCTCTAACAACAGCAGCCGCAGTAAGAAGAAGAGGATTTGGAAATGAATTCTGAGAGAATACGCGAATTGGTTGCGCGCACTTTTGTCTTGGTGAATCCAATTCCTATTGAATCTGGACATGTACTTTCCGAACCAGACACCACGTCTGTGTTGAAGAAACACGTTATCTCCGATTTTTGCATGAAAGTTACAAGCGAAGGCCACGTATATGCAGGAGATTTGTATAATTCAATGCTTGGGGAAGTAGCCACCCATCGTAAGACAATTGAAACGGCTTATAATGGATTAAAGAAAAATTCAAAGAAGTTCAGCCACATACCTCAACCTATTCGAAATCGTGAAATAAGTAAGTTTGAAACGAACATCAAGCGCATGTATAAAGTTCCAATCGATCAATGTGAGAAGCACTGGGTTGGAAAATACTTTATCTACAGCTTGTTCAAGTCATATAATAGGTAATGTATTATTGATTCTCTTTGTGATTATATCATTCTTTTATTAATATCATCTTTATACTATACTCGAACTAGATCCTCAAGCAAAGGCAATGAAAGGGGTGATGTATCCTCAATGACTACAAGGGATGATGCATCCTTAATGGGTGCCACTAGACTGTAAGTATTTATAATGACGTTGATAGTTTTATTAATGATGATACTAATTGAAATGAACTTAGTTGTCTTTTGGGTATTTCAAGTCAAGGAGAACCAGAACCATCCCCTTCTGTTTCAGGACATTCCCAAGGATTTTTGATGGATATCTAAGCTATGTTTCATGTACACGTTAAACTGTGTTATTAATATTCATTTGATTTTTCTATAGGACAACTGGATTTCCAGACAAACAAACGACGTAAGTTACATCTAAATGAATATCTTCCCATTATGTTGCTAATTTTTACATATTTTTTTATTAGTTGCCAACCAGAATCATCTTTGGCCATTTCCTTCTCACAACCTTCAACGCAACATCAACAACTCACCATACCTTCATCTCCTTCGAATTCTTCCCATGCTACATCTTTTTCCATTCCTTCTTCGTTAACTCCTTCTTCATCTACTCCTTCTTCATCTACACGGTCCTCATCCGCTCCTTCTACTGGGTCTCAAGCCACACGAAAGCGGAAGGCATCCCAACAAGCATTTCCGGTTTCGGTTCGAGCTCGCAATCAGAGCGATAATCAATAAATGTAGAAAATGAATAAAATAAATGATTTTTATATAAAACGCAGTAATATTTAATGGACTATTTTTTTTTGCATAAATTGTTTTTATTTATTGAGGATATTAAATTTTACTAGACCATTGAGAATGTTTGGGTACACCAATTACCAAAAAAAGATAACTCTCTGCGCTGGTCTTAAAAGTTATGTTCTGATTGCTCTGGATGTTCTGGTTTTTTCCCATGGTGACCTTCTCAACAACCACAGCAACCACAACAACCATCACTTACAACGACATCCATCTCTCTCCCTTTTTTCCCACTACCACCACCCATACAAAGTCTAGCACCAGCACCAACACCAGACCAATTGCCTGTACCAACCCACAAAATGTCTTGTAACACAGTCACACTTGATATGCTTTGGCATGAATGGTACTATGGCTTGGCTGGCGGTCCTTCTGTTGAAGAATTAAAACGTTTGTACCATGTTGAATGGCGTCGAGAAACAAAAGAACGTAGATTTTATAATCGCAGACATATCATTATTAAAGGCATTAAAAATTATGCTGCACAACACAGACTGACTAATGAAGCAGCTGTCACATTATTAGAAGAAAAACGAAGTAGACAAAGAAAAACTTTACACTGGATTGCTGAAAATCCAAGTATTTTTTTAATGCATAACTAATATTCTTTTATTTACAATTTGCTACATTTTTTTCTTTCCTACTCTCTATATGTTATAAACCTGTCTTTCTCTACTCACACAAACACATTTCATTGCCTAACAATATTTTAGGATACTTTTGCGTCATATTTCTTTCCATTATTCTATACACCTTCTCTTTTATATTTTTTTTCACTATTCTATACACTCTTCTCTTTTATTTCTGTTCCTTCATATTTCTTCACCCCTCTCTTTTCAGTTTTCTCTAATTTATAAGCTCACTTGATTATTCTTAACCTCAATTTCCTCATGTTCGTCAATTACTGTTGTCGTTTTTCTGATTTTTTTTTTTAGCTAAGCTGGTCTCCCCCTAAAACATTGTATCTTTTCTTGCTGATTGTTCGGCCATTACCTACAAGTAAGTAATAAGAGCAGGTTAGTATATTTGTTACTTTGAATATTCGTGCATATTTAAATATTAAATTGTACAGTGATACTATAAATTGAAAATATATGGATAAAATGATAATCACGATTGTAACACTTGTAATAGTGTAAGACCATTACGACGATATATTCAACCATGAGGTTGTTGATCTATATGCTTATCCGCAGAATACTAAGGATGGATGATAGCATAGTTGAGCGCATGGTTGGATATAGAAATATTAGGATAGATATTCTATGTAGAAATGTTGATCATTGATATTAGATAAGTATTAGTTAGACGCAATTAGCCCCTGATATCTCGACGTATATAAATAAAGGGTTTCCTGACAACCAGGAAACAGTAATCGTTTTTATTCGTATATATTTTCGAGTCCTTCTTATTCTACCTATTTTTTTATAACACGCTTCCTCAAACTGACCGATCGAACCCGATTGAAGCATACAATAATTGGTCATGCGCTATAACAACACTACTCCTAGAAATGATAAACCATTTTTTTAGCTTATATAAATGATAATATATATACAAGATCTTTGAGAAATTATAAAATCCATGCTCAGGAAACATAGGATAGATCAGTATTTGTTTTGTTTTTATTCAACCTGCTTATAGTCAAACCTAACATCTATAGCAATTATGACCAAAGTACCCTCTTCCATCATAATCTCTAAGTCCCTTATATTAAAAAAGTTATACTACCATCATCCATATTCCAAAATCTACATTGATTATACTACTGATTGCTGTGTTTTCCCAGGAAATGTTCACCATGGGAAGCTACCTCAGTTACCTCAGTTACCTCAGGATGTAATTTAAGACCAGTGCTGAGGATTTTCTCTTTTTGGCAAATTGTGTATCTAAATATAATTCCAAATATAACCTAGCATCAATTCATCATAGTTTCAATATTTATTTATAGATATATGGTTTTTGTTATTTTATTATTATTATTAAATAGTGGTAAAAAAATTTATTGATCATTGTTTCTCGGATGGCGGTTGCGGGGTGGTTGTGAAGATGATGAAGGAGAAGCTAAACGCTTTCTCGCTCTCGTTACTTGTTGAGGTGGGGGAGAAGTGGGATCGGGAGTAGAGATGAAGGAAACAGACAAAGTTGGTTGTCGCTGTGGTTATGGTGGAGGCATTTGTTGTTGATATGAAGATGAAGATGAAGACGAAGGCATTGGTGTTGGTGTTGACGATGTGTAAGATGGGGGAAGACTTGGGCTAGTATATTATGCGTTAATTCATCTTAATATGGTATATATGTTGTTGTCAAAATTCGTTCTCATAATAAAATTACCTTTGTTCGTCAGTGACGGTGTCAGTGCTGTCCATAACAAGACTGGTCCTATAAAATAATATCTTATTAAAATTACATAGTTTAACATAATATAATACATAGCTTACATTGAAGAAGAGGATTCTTAGTGACGTAGTGTTGCTTGACTATTTTGGCGAGATAAACCCATATTACCCCTATATATTTCAATTAGTGATATTATTCATAAAACAGTATAGATTGTTTTACTTACAAAAGAGTGCTTGCACCAGTAGAGGATCTACTGCCTCCCTTTTTTTATCACTAATAAATATAATTAATAAATGTATTACAAGGTTATCATTAGTATCATAAAAATATATAAATTTACCCTTTAATAGAATTATAGACGGAATGGATAAAATAGTTGGCTATCCAGTGTTTTTCGCATCTACCAATTCGAACTTTGTACATGCGGGCGATGTTAGCTTCGAATTTTCTGACTTCGATAGTCTTGATTGCTGTCGGGATAAAACTATATTTTACAAATGCTCTTGGGTTCTTATCCCATGCATCTTCTAAAGCTTGTCTGTGGGTTCTTGATTCTTGCAAGAACGCCTCATACATGGAGTCAAGATCGTCTTCTAAAATTCTTACTTCCTCACGTAAAAAGACAATGATGTCATTTTTGATGATTGTCTTTTTTGATGCTGTAAATTTTGGCTTAGCAATGATATCAGCATCGCCAAACTCTCTTGCAGCATTAGGAAGTTGGTACATCTGCACCACCATTTCCCTTTCCTCTTCTGCTTTGTTCTCAGCCTCTATTTGTTGGTATTGTGCCAAGGAAATAGACTCTTGAGGCTGAAGCTGAACATCTTGTTGAGGCTGCTGATGTGCGTTAGCGTGGGGCTGCTGAGGCTGATGTTGTTGCTGAGCGGCAGGCTGCGAAATTGAATAACCAGCCACAGGATGAGGACCTACATTATTTTCAATGTTAGTTAGTCAAGTTTCGATACTAATGACTCTAGTACGAATGTCCCAAAGAATATTGTAAATATCTTGATTGGGATTGTGTGGTGGAAATGGATAATCGGAAGGATTCGTTTTAAAAAAAGTAAAATGATTGTAAAAAAAAAGAAAAAGAAAAAAAAAGAAAAGAAAAATGAGGCGCGTTACCTACTGGAGTCTGAGATTTCAACACGTTTCACACAGCCTTGCTGACACTTTCTTCAATTTGCTATAAAAGCTGGATCACCAAGTCATTATTGCTTCATTATCTACTACTTTATTTTTTTTTACCATGCTCCATTATACACGAAAAGATCCCCACATTGTTCCCTTCCAAAGAAGCAAGCTGAATTTGATGCTCATGTTATCCAGTGTGGTATGTTAGATTAATATTGGTAATCATATACTTACTTTAAATACTTACCTTCTTAAAATATGGCTTTATGTGTAGAACAACGTCGTAGAAGTTATTCAGTGATAACACAAAGACATACAAGTGTTTCTAACAGCCAGCCCTCGATTGATGATTACATGGATACCACTGAGTATGATTACGGTGGCCCAGAACAGCCCTATGTTGGTGAAGAAGTCAGGAATAATGGTAATCAAAGTAATGAGGAAGCCGTTATCCACGAAGAAATAATGGATAAGGATGTCGATAGTGCAACTCCTACTGCTGTTGAACAAGAAGATAATAATGATGATTATAACACTGACAACAATTACGAAACTGACGAAGAAAATAATGATGAAGACCAGGAAGAAAGTTTCGAGACCGAACAACATGTGGATGAGATGTATAGAGACGCTGATGGAAATTATGTCGATCCATGGACCCTTGAAATGCCACCATGTACCACTGTCCCTATTGATTACATTGAATATGGTCAAGCACCTTTGGATACACATGAAGAAATAAGCTTCGAGATCTATAGCTGGATACAAGAGCATAATGTCAGTAGAGCTGGTCATGAAGATTTAATCAAGCTATTGAATAAGCGAATCAAGAGTGAAGAGGGTTTTGGTAAGTAAATATACATAACACAATTATATAATTCATGAAGGAGTTGTTATTAGAAGAAAAACAGGCAAAGTACCTTTATATAGTCCCAAAAAATGTGAATCGCGTCTAGATAAGATGTTTAATCTTGAAGAAACTAAATACCATATGTGCCCCGATGGTTGTCGACTTTTCCCAGAAAATTCAAAAGCTCCTTGCTCTTGTGGTAAACCCCAATTTAAGAATAGAAAACCTATGAAGACTATGTCATATTTCCCACTCGCAAAACAACTGTCAACATTTGTTGCAGACAACAACACCTGTAACTTACTTTTGGAAACCCATGAACCATCCGAAGAGGGAGCATTAGAGGATATTTTCAATGGAAAAGTATTCCGTGATCGTAAACAAGAATTATTCCCTAACAACCTTGATATTCCCATTTCATTGTTTATCGATGGATTCAGTGCATTTAAAGGAAGCAACGGTTTAAAGATGACGATTCTACACATTGTTGTATTAGGTTTGCCGGCTCAAGAAAGGTAATTATTTTTTCATAATAATAAACAGATTGTCTATGATGTATTATATAAATGGTAGTTAATAATTAGTTAAATATATAGATACAAGAAAGAGCATATGCTTCAAGTTGCAATTATTCCAGGTGACCATAATGGCGACTTGTATACCTTTCTGAGGCCACTATTAAATGAACTTCGAACCCTTGAAGCAGCCGGCATGAGAGTTACTTGTCTGGATGGTATATTCTCCTTTAATGTTCATTTAATGCTTACCAGTGGTGACATCATTGGTGTTCAAGAAATCTGTCACCATACTGGTCATACCTCGCAGTATGGTTGTCGCCAGTGCCGGATTAAAACAATCCCTCATGTCAGTCCTTCTGGCAATGGGACTGGTCATTATTATAGTGGAAGTGCTGCTATGTTCTCTCCTAGAGAGATTAACGAATTCACTGATGGCAATAAGGTATAAGTCAAACCAACAACATCTTTTTTTTTATATATACCATTTTATCTTACCTAGTGCAATATTTTATTCTTTTTTTGGATAATAGGGATTTGGGATCAAGAAGGCAACCGATTTTGCCTCCCTACAATCATTCCACGGTTATATCTTCTTCGGCCTGGATGAGTTACACCTGATAGGAACAAATTGCAGTAGGAAGATATGGCTAATGATTTCAGGCGAATACAAAAAGGTGAACTGCACAATCGAGCTACCTAAACAGGTTTGCAGAGACTACTGTCGAGTACCACGCGCGGCGAATTCGAACCCTTTTTATACCTTTTTTTTATATTTACCCCTACAATCTACTTCCCCCCATTTCTAAAAATAAAATCAACATAATTAACACAAACAAAATTACACATCACCAATCGTCAATCAAAACGCGCTCCAACACCTGTAATATAGAAGTACAACTCATGGCGCCAGCCATAAATAGTTCCAAGAGACGTGCCTCTAAATTACCTACGTGCATTACATTAATTCCTCCTTCTAAAAAGGCCAACATTACTCAAGATCACATCAATCACGCCATATTAGCTTCCGCGGAATCATCACAAGAACTTCTAATGTCCACCTCGCCTCGTTCTCATTCTCCAACACCGCATGATCGGCGCACCACCCGTAATCACAACACAACAGTTCCTAAATCTTTTTTAGATGAACTAAACAGAATGAGAACCGATTTGTCCCGATATCAGGAAACCACTTCTAACCGATTCAACACCCAAAATAATCAAATGATTATTTTACAAAATCAAAATGAAGAAGTCCTTTTGGGAACGCAACATGTGCTCAAAGAAAATCAAGAATTAAGAACTGAACTGGAGAACTTACTTGCAGAACATGCCTCCGTCAAACAAGAATTGGCAGAAGCACGTGCCCTAGTTCAACAATTACGTCAAACCCATACACAAGAAGATGTGAGCCAAGACATGCAGGAATATACCCCTGATATCACTGCAGAAATGGAATGTCAACGACAGTTCCCAGGCTTGGAGGCATCGCACCATGCACCTTCCAAAGATGATCTACCCGCAGTCGAACAAAAAATTCGCCAACAAATAAAACAACAGAAACAACAGAAACAACAACAACAAGCAACATTAGCCAAAAAACTATCATATGCTCAAATCACCAATACAAAACAAAATAAAACTCACAAAAACACCAAAAAACCCTCACAAAACAATAAAAAAATAATCAAAACACCAACAGCAGCAATGGTTGCTTGGGCTGGTCGTGGATTCCAACCCATCGACCCAAATACACCTCAAGGTTACACTTTTGTGTACCTTAACAGCCCATATCGTATGCCGCATAATGAAGTGCATAAGCGATTGACAATTATGGGAATCGCCCAAGCTCGTATTCTTGATGTGCACTTCCCTACCAAAGGCATAGTCGGTCTAATGATTCATTGCTCATTTGAATCAGACCTTAAAGACTCCTTAAAAAAAGGGGGCATCACTCTAGTGGAATTCAATCCCCTTGCCTCGTCGACAATCATGGACCCAAAACACGCAACCACCACCATCACCAAAAAAAAACAAATGGCAAAGGATATACACCAACGTCGTATCCTCCGCACCTGTCTCAACATGCCTCAAGCATATCTGGGATTTGCAATTATGCGATTCTTTTCCGATGATCAATATAAAGGTCCCCATAAGGTTCCTCACAGCATGTTTGTTGAATTCCAACACCATAGACTAGCACTGACTCGTCGCCGATGCGAACTAACACCTGCTGAAGCAGCATCTGCATTCCACAAACCAACATCTGAAACAACACCCACCAGCCACAAAGACCTCATTAACAACAACACAAACAATACAAACAACAATAACAACAATAATAATAATAATAATACAGCAACACAACCAACAACACCAAAAGAAAGTGAGGATACTGTCATGGTTAGTCCTGATAACTCCACCACCACCACTAACACTACCACCGAAGTCTCAGCACCATCACATAATTAATGAGTGACCTTTTAAAGATTGCTCAACTAAATGCATGTGGTATTGATAGATCACCAGATGTAATAATTAATTATTGTATACAACAAAAAATTGACATTTTATTATTAACCGAAACTAAACTTTTATATGGAAAACTCAAAACACCATGGACGCAAATTCACAATTATGCATGGAAATCAGGCAACGTGATGGCGGGTTTTGGCAGGCTAACACTCCTCATCCGTCCTGATTTTCCTTACCATGTTCATCCTCATCCAAACCCCAATCGCTATGTACTCACCTGTAGCATTGGGCCATACACTTTCCACTGTCTATACCTTCCGCCACAACTCACCTTATCCGAATATACTCTTATCCTCAACCAACTCACCATCGACACCAACACCCTCATCTTCGGCGACCTCAACACACGATTACATCATAGAGTTGGCGACCACAATTTCAATTCTCGCAAGCCAATCCTAGAACAATGGATGTCTGATCATGGCCTAGAAGTGTGGAATGAAACATTAGCATACGGTATCATGACCTTCTACAGACCTAATAATGGTACCAGCCTCATTGACCTTTTTATTTCTTCACCCTCTGCTGTAGTATCACCATCCATGACCATATGTGATCACCTTACCTTTGGATCTGATCATCATCTATGTTTATTCAACTTATACACACCTACTCCTCTCGAACGACTACCAACACCAAATGCACCATGCCAACAATGGAAGCTACAACGTCTACATGAAGAGGATGTCTAGACGGTCTATTTTGATGAGTTTACTCACAATATAGCACCGATTAGTGCCGAGATTGACCATCATCTTGAGCATAATGAACTGGATTTAGAAGCTGCTGAAAACATAGGTAACTAGATCACTAAGGCTATCTATGATGCACTCGACAACAGTGTTACGCGCACCAAAGTACGACCAAAGCATTGGAAATGGTTCTGGACAGAAGAGCTTCAACAATTTGCTGAAGAACGCCAGCAGAAATACGTACGTTGGAAATACACACCTGGCACCATAAATAGGTCTGTATTATGGAAGGCCTTTACCGATGCTCGAGAATCACTCCGTCTCGCCATTCGACGTTCTCGTACCCAGAATTGGCGTGCTTTTTGTTCAAGAATGCAAAGGAATTAGGAATCAGAAACAAATATGGTCATTAAACGGATGTGTAGAAATCGCCAATCCATCACCTCATTCTCCCATCCTGCTGGCCCTGCTCATGCCACGGAAACTTTGGTCACTCATCTTGCAACTGTGTTTGGCGGTGACAGTACCACACCACCACGACCACGCTTCGACTAGCTCGATGACGTGGGTGAAAACCCATTTACAATTGACTGCATCAAAAAGGTCATTCGTAAAGAGCTCCCTGCTCGCAAAGCTCCGGGTTCTGATCATATCACCAGTGAAATACTCAAACCAATTGTCATCCCTCTTGCACAAATCCTGTCGTCCTTTCTATTCCTTTGTTGGTGCTGGACATACTTGCCGCTTGCCTGGCGCACTGCTCAAGTTGTCCCTATATATAAAAAAGGCGACCCTACCCAAGCATCAAATTACAGACCTATCAGCCTCACTAGCACATTTCGTAAAATTGTTGAACGCTGCCTATTACCTGTTATTCTCAATCAGATGCCCACTTTGGATATCACCCAAGGTGGATTCCGTAATAGTCGTGGTGCACTTGACCAAGCTTATAACCTCCATATGCTGATGCAAAATTACGAAGAAGAATTTGATGAAAAAGTGGTGGTCGCTTTCCTCGATATCAAGGCCGCATATGATTTTGTTGACCGGCAAGTGATCTGGGGTGCATTAGAAGATCATTTACAACCAGCATTACTTGACTTGCTTAAGCACATGTTCAATGATGTCTCGATTTCAGTAATCATGAAAAACCATCAATCTCATTCCATCAGACCCCATCGTGGTGTTCTCCAAGGCTCTATTCTCAGCCCAATTTTATATGTCGTTTTTATTGATTCACTACCGAAAATGTTGCGTGCCAACTACTCTCACCAAACCATGTCCATCAACACTGTTCCCCTTAACAATCATACAGAAGCATCCGCACAACACCCAACACGTATACTACACCATAATCATCGATCTCGTCCAGATACCAGCATCACCAAAATCAATACTCTGATGTATGCCAATGATGTTGCAATCATCGCCTCACCAGAAGAACTTCAACATTTACTCCACCTCACTCAACAACACTCGGAACAATATAGCTATCGTTGGCACCCAGCAAAATGTCAAATTATTAATAGTGATAATCATCAGTTTTTTTTATATGATGAAGAAATAAAAAATGTGGCGTGGTTCAAGTATCTCAGAATACTATTTACTAGTACAGATATAGACACCGCCAGATTGCTACAACACAACACCACCAAAACAATCGCGGCAATGAATCTTTTTCATTCTATTGGTGTCAATCAATATGCTCTTGGTCTAGGATTATCCCTGCGTATATATAGATCGTTTATTCGCCCAATTATGGAATATGGCCTCGCAATTATCCACCTTATCACCGAACATAAAGAGCTAATTGAAAAAACACAAAAAAGATGCATTAGATTAATATTAAACGTTTCTGACCCCACTGCTACCACACCAACAATCGTCCCTCTTCATTTAGCTGCTTTACCTGACATGAAGCTCCGTGCAAATATATTACAATTTAAATTTATTGAACGTGCACATTCAATTCCACCAACAACATTACTAGCATGTGTTGTCGACTCATTACTACGGCGCGACCAACCTGATCACCAATGGCCAAGACTATTGAGAAATAAATTATGGAAAGAAAAAAAAAGAATTATTCGCCAACTCCAACCTCAGCCAACAAACCTATCAGCATAAGTAATTGACAGTCACCTACAATTGGAACTCCAACAACGAAAAGAAAAATTTTCAACAGTGGCGCGAGCGCTCCCGGAACAGAAATGGGACCCAATTTTATTTCTTTCAACAACAAATCTCTCCTGACACCAACTTGTAAAGTGGCGCATGCACTGGCTCCCTTCATATCCCTTGAAGGACTGCCGATGTGGTAAGAAGGAAGCCAATCACCATCACTACACCACTGACTGTACACTGCTTGCCCCAATGATCCAACAACTCAATAATAGTCTCAATACAACAACAACACCCCACATTATCCCTGCCACACATACCATCATTGATGTCATTCTCAACAAATTACCAAAATCACCGAAATCATTAAAGCGTGGTCATTGGCGCAAGACATGGCCATTGCTTCTCCAAACACTCCGTGACATTGATATCTGCAGCCATCCTGATGCTATTTTCGACCCAGAAACTGACCCCAGGCTGGTCCTGAATAAATTCATCAACCCTCCAGAAGAAAATAATTAGCACTTATATAATTATTGCTTATTTCTTTATATATTTACTTCTTTTCTCCTTCTCTCTTCTCATCATTTTTCTACTCTCCCATATTCCCTTTTGCTTTTGGCAAAATAATTTTATTTTACTTTATTTTCTTTTATTTTTCTTTTACCTCTTTATTTATACTTCGTTTACATCATCACCATTCTCATATCCTTATTTAGCTAGGTTTTTCTCCCCCATTGAGGGTTTTCCTCTAATTTTCCCACCCTTTTTTTCAAAAATAATTTTTTGTAATACACAAACACCCGCACTCACAGTGATCGGCAAATTGCCTTATGGATGTTGCCCCTGAGTATCACTTTCACTTCAAATAAAATTCTACGCTTTGACCTAAACAGGTTTGCATGAGCATCGGCAGTGCAATAATCGAGTCAGGACCAATGATACCATCATCGATATTCGAGGGTAGTTTTAGAGGTCAGTGAGATAAATACGAGTAGTAAAATAGAAAGATGGGACTAAAGTAAATATAGTTGAGAATCTGTTTATTCCTGAAATAAAATAACTACTCTTTTATATCTTTTCTAAATTATGTAACTATCTTATTTTATCTAATCATGGCTAAACTATGTTTTCTACGAATGGATGAGAGGACCTATTATATTTGTTCTATTATAAATATTAATTCTAGATCATTCTCTGAAACCATTTATGACAGTTATTACTAATCTCATTCTTTCTTTGATGTTCCTTTATTATCCGGATTAATAATAAGAACGAATCAAAATAAATAATAGTGTTTAATTGGTTGTATCTTTTATCCTTGACGGAATGATGTTTACCGATTATTCATGAATGGATGGAATATATGTGTTATTATGGTGGTTCACCACATCACCCCCTACCAGGTAGAACATAATTCTGTAAAAGAATGTTATCTCTGTTGTGACGACAAGTATAATGGTAATTACTTTATGTAAAGTGTGCGCGTTCTCTGAGAAGAGTTCATGATTACTTTGAAAGGAAAGTTTACGTTACCTTGCATAAAAGTTTTACGTGTTCCCTTAGGAGAGTGCATTGTTACTTTGAAAGAAAGTGTACGTTATTCTGTAGGAGAATTTTACGTGTTCTCTGAGAAGAGTGCGTCTTTATTTACTGCAGTGTTCTTAAGCGTTTGCTACGTCTTAAGGATGATAAAGGTATTGTTACCCGACGTCTTTTATTATTATTTCTACTGTTGCTAATTTTATAACTATTATTTTTGGTACCATGGTTTTTGTTATAATTATGGCGTTGTGCCTTATTAGCTGTTTGAGTAGAAATAATTTTTGAACTTGAAGAAGTTGTATTATTATTGGCGTGTGTACTACCAATTCTTTCCCAATATTTCATAATTGGCTGTGGGCTGTTAAATGATTCGGCCGGTTCCCAAGTGTCATCATTGATG
>JAEPRB010000440.1:0-13214 GCA_016758965.1 Circinella minor
ATAGGAAAATAGTGTGAATATTGTCTTTTTACCAAAAGATTTTGAGGTCTATCCAAAACAATAATGCCATTTAAATCACAATAATATACAGAACTTATACAAAAAATTGAAGATGACATATAAAAAACGGACGTGAACATATCATTATTTTATTTTATTTAACCATATGGAATAATAAAACTGCAAAGATATTGATCTGTAAATATAACAAAGTGAGATTATATTGCTTAATAATGCTAATGCTATTTACTTGTCAGAGATCAGATCCCTGTGTAACAATAATACTATTTGAATGACGGTGTAAGATATAATAATACTGAACAAAAACGAACCTTATTTTTTTTTTTTAGCAATCACATTTTTTTTGGTAACTATGTTTTGTACCTTGGCAACGATTAAAGATATCGTATGTATTTGGCGTTGTATAAGAATCTCTTATGACTTGGCATTATATAACAATGATGAATTCTTATTGGTCGGACATTACAACGCCATAGCCACATTTTTTAGAATTACCTTTTGCTGCATATTAGTAATGCATGGAAACCCCGAGCTGCGGATCAAGAAAAGCATTTCATTTACTTGGATCAAAAAATATATTTGTAATCAAACAGTGTTGTCATGATAATAAAATTTTATATAAATAGCCAACCATTCTGCTTCAATTCTGAATTAGATCCATTATCACAAACCTTCAAGAAAATTATCTCATCTTTCTCTTTATTTAATAACAAGAAGACAAAAAACAAAAACAACAATGCTTTCCTCATCATCCCAAGGCTCAATCCAAGATGTTGATTTTAGTCAACTTCGATATGGTTTATCTACTTTGGACAATGCTAGTCACCAATCTACTTCAAGCAATAGTACTAATAGCACAAGCTCTCTCGAAAAGCAGTCAGCAAGATCATCAATCTCAAGTCATTTGAAGAAGAAATCAAAGAGTCTTTTAGACGGTCTAAAAAATCAAAATTCACCTAGTGCTACTACTTCTTATCAAGCCAAGGCCGATTATCTTTTACTCCGAAAGTAGATTTTTGCATGACAGTATTATTATCTCAATGTGTAATATAAATCCCCCTTCATCCTAGATTATTAGATAAACAATTATTCTCCACCCTTATGCTATTATATACATATACTTAAGTAGCATTATTATAGAAACATCTTATATAATAAATCAATACTATTCTAATACGCGCGTATAATATACAGTTGTTCAATATTTTCTTTCTTTTGAGAATTTGATCGCTTAGCAAAAACAATCTCAAAGAATTTAATATCCATTATGGATATTTGGATTAAAATAATAGGGTGTGGGTATAATAATCCCAGAGTAGCATAAAAAATTATATCTTGGGGAAAACATAAAATTGTTTTGTTATTTGATTTTATGATTATCAATATCTTTGACCCGATCATGAAAAATTGTATAAATTCGGAACTGTTTATATAATTGTTGAAATATGCAGATGCTAACGACATCGATGATATCGAGTAATAAATCCTATGTAATTTTTTAATACGTAAAATTATAACAAAAGTTAATAGTTTCTATACTATAGTCGAATTATTCTTATCGTAATAAGCTATTGATAAATTTTAATGAAAAGTGACGCCTATATCTTATGAATGGAAAACTTTCTAGTCGTCTTTTATTGACATCAGCTATTCCTACGTAGTTGTTTATCTATTTTGATATTATTTTAGAAAGAAACAAAAAGCCCAGATACCTTTATATTTAATTTATGATGATTGATTACTCTTTTTAATATCGACCATGGAGTACATCTGAATAACAATAAAATAAATAATTATACAGATAGAAAATGTTTCAAAAGTTTTACGTATCAATCAATAAAATTCAGAAAAAAATATCAAAGTTCAATAGAAAGCTTGTGAGTAACGTCCTCCAATTCTTTTCTTGTATCATTCTCTCTTTTATTATATGTATATTTTTTTTTATTTGAAGGCAAAATGTTTGTATGAGGTATGTTATGCATATCTTTATTTTTGATTGAAAATGATCTTTTTGCTAAATTATGTACAAAAGAAATAGAAACAATGTTGGGGTAGCAATTTCGTATGCGATCAAAGTGCCGGGGTCATATTATATTTTTTAATATTTAAGAACAAGATAGAGAAAGGTAACTGGTTTTAATAACGCTGGATGTCTTCTGTTTAAAGCACAATCTAGATCTTCCTCATATTTCAGTTGAATAAGATCATTGTCGTTGTCTCGATAACATAATTGCGATGGGAACCGTCCAAAATCGACCTCTCGTTTTTCAATCTTTCGTTATATAATAATTAAACAATCAAGTTTCATATTGTTAGAATGTGAACCTTACTCAATAAATAAATATGCTTACACTGTGCTATGATATTACACATGTATTTATTAAAAACAATCAATAAAAACCTCGTCTCGTAGCTCAGACAGGGTAATGTTCTTTGGAACAAAAAACCGAAATATAGGGCCCAATGCGTCTTCGTCGCATATAAGCTTTATAGTAATAAACTCTTCCATAGGTTGTTCCATTGATGTTATTATTAAATGCTTGTAATGGTACTATTCAAGAAAGACGGTATTAATTTTAACGGGGAAGAAAAGAGAAAAAGGAGTTATGGATTCAAGAAAACCGATCATAAATAGATTATATATATAATATAGGTATATCAGTAATAATCAAAACAAAATACGCCATCCAGCGGTAAACTGGTATTTTGGTGAACCTGTAGTATTTCTCAATTATGTTTTATATACTTGATAGAATACCCTGTGATTTGATAAACCAGCTATTCGATAAACATGCCCAAATACTGACTACATTTTTATTATAATACGGGGGCACAGAAACGGTGCCTCAGCTCTTTCCTTTGTTTACATTTGCATAATGCATTTATCGGACGAATAAGAACATATCTAGGCCATCACCCGAAATCCCATCAGCAAAGTACTGGAACATAATGACATCAAGTTTACATTCCCTGTTTATTTTTCTTCTTGTTATTTATCATCCTACGTATGAGACTATACGCAATGGTGATTGTTACAAAATTGATAAATTACCCTAATTAGCCTAACAGTCCGCATAACAGTATCTAATAATTTAATTGTCCATATTATCCAACGAATGCTGTGACATGAATTGTTACAGTTGAAAATTTTAGACAGAAAATAATCAAAATGTTTTTTCCTATACTTTCATTTAAATCTCCAATCTTAAACACTAAAAAGATCTTCTTTTTTATTGTGTTAGTTGTTGTCAATGGTGCCAGTTGCAGGTCTAGTATTGTATTGATAACAGTAGTTCTATTTTTAAAGAATAGTGTAACAATGGAAGAAAGTGGAATAGAATAACATTTTTTTTATTGAAAAATCGATGAAGAAATTGTTAACATTAACAACATTGTGACAACTATACTACTGCAGTGCCTAAGTGTTAAACAAGTTGTTAACTGTATGAGAACAGTCGAAATGATTATGTTATCGATACAATTTATCTCTACATACAAGTGTTCAACATGTTTACTATATCAATACATCTAATGCTATGATGCTTTTATACGTAACAAGTCGGTCAGTATGATAATTAATAAAAAGTAGAGAGTCATTTATTATAGATAAAACGAATCACATATCTTCCTGTTTCATTTATTCATTGTGAAAACAAATTAAATATATTGTTCTTATAATAAAATATTGATATATGGAAGTAGGAGGGGGGGTAATTAATAGATACACTTATATAAAATATGAGTAAAACTAAATAAATAAAGATATATGGGATTATCTAAAGTTTAGCTTCCAAAAATTCAGCTCTCTTGGATTTGGAGCAAGCCTTATTGTAATCTTCTTGAGTAATAGGACGTGCTTCAATAGCCTATATATATATTATTAATTATTCCATTGTTTAGCGTTTAGTAACAATAATTCCCGTATATCTTTTTTTTTTCAAATAATCAATGGGGATTTATATTATATTTATATATACATACAGGGTTATATCCAAGATGAGGTTGAGTAGTATTGCCATTTGCTTTCTTGTAAATACCAATAACGACAGCACCACCAAGACCTACATTATGCTGAAGAGCATATTTAACATTAGGAACTTGACGATCACCAGTCCATCCACGAAGTTGCCATGTAAGTTCTATATATATATTATTTAAATTAATGAGAAGGAATACAAAAAATAGTAATTTCATTTTTCAAATTTTTATATTTCTTTACCTGTACATTGAGCCAAACCAGTAGCACCAAGTGGATGACCTTTGGAAATTAAACCTCCAGATGGATTGATCACATATTTACCACCATATGTATTATCTCCAGAGTCAATGATAGTATGTGCTTTACCAGGAGGTGTTAAACCAAGAGCATCATAAGTCAACAACTAAAATATACATATATCGGTAGTGATTAATTATAAGAACAACTCCCCTCAACTAAACGGATTATTGAGTAGAATATGGAATTAAGCTTACTTCATTGGCAGAGAAACAATCATGTAATTCAATTACTTGAACATCATTAGGTGTAATGCCAGCAATTTTATAAGCTTCCTTGGCAGCAGTAACAGTCATATCAAAACCAGCCCATTGAATAGCATCAGTAGTTAATAAACGAGGCGAATCAGTAGCCATCGTTTGAGCACAAATTTCAACAGCTTGATCCATTAATCCATGTTTCTTAACAAAATCTTCATTCGCAACAATTACACAACCAGCACCATCCGATGTAGGACAACATTGAAGTTTAGTAAGAGGACCATACACCTTGGGTGATTGTTTTACTTGATCCAAAGTATAAATATCACGGAATTGAGAGTATGGATTTTTGGAACTATGACGATGATTCTTTTCAGCAATTTTTGCTAAATGTTCTTCAGTAGAACCATATTTTTCCATGTATCCAATACCAGCATTACCTGGTTTTTTTTTTAAATATATATATATATAAGATATTAATATACATTTGCCAAAAAGCTTATTTTTATATAGACATACCAAAGATTTGAGCAGCACCAGGTGCTTTAGGTTCGAATCCTTTTTCACCAGCCATGACCATGGTAACATGATCTAGTATTCAATAGAATTTATAATAAGCATTCACACATCCATTTTTTGAATATACACATACGTATCACTTATATTTTTTTCACTATATAATTACCCATAGGGTTTGTTCTATCAGTAAAAGTGACTCCTAATGAACCACGAGCCATTCTTTCAAAACCAAGAGCCATGGCACAATCCACCATACCGGATCCAACAGCAATACGAGCTTGTAATAATGCAGTTGAACCAGTTGAACAATTATTATTAACATTAATAACAGGAATCTAAAAAAAAGGCACGAAAAAAAAAATTATTATGTCAATTTCTTATTTTCTTTTCAATCCACGTTATTTTTTATTTTTATTTTTTTTTGTTACCTGAGTCATGCCAAGTTGATAAAGTACACGTTGACCAGCAGTACTATCACCATAAACATATCCACAAGCAGCATATTTAATATCATCATAATTAATTTTAGCATCATTTAAAGCTTTAACAGCTGCTTCAAGACCAAATTCTAAAAATTAAATAATATATATATATATATATCAGTTATGTTATGAATTTTTTTTTAATTTTTATTACAATGTCAGTGATTATGAATTATGCTTTGTCATGAGATGGGTATTTTTTTTTTTTACCTGGGTAATCAACTTCACCACGAGGTTTGATGAACTTGGACATGCCAACACCAACAACATATACTTTATTAAAATTAGCACCTGACATTTTATTTTTCTATTTTTTTCAAGATGGATTGAATAAAGAAGAAAGAGAATAAATATTTATTTATTTTTGAAAAGCTAAAAAAAAAAAAAAAAAAAAGGAGAGAAGTGTGGGGTAAAAAATTTCACATGTAAAAAAATAAATAATCCAACCTTATGCTTTTTTTTTAAAAAAGTAGTTTTTCATGTTGTAACGTGAGAAATAAGGGGATCACATTTTTTATTCAATCTTTCAAAAGGAAAAAAAAACGTTTTTAGTTTTCATAAGAAATACGAGGCTTTCACAATTGTCTTGGTTTGTTAGACTATTAAACTTCCTTTTGTATAGGCGTTATTTTACCCGTGCCTAAATTATCGGCATTATGCTAAATTCACATAAAATCTTTTTAATATAATAATCCACAATAAAAAACCTAGTACTTTATTCTGTTCCAATCAAATTGCGTACTTTACCCAAGTTCTACTGTTTCATCAGTTATTAACTTGTAGCATAAAAAAATACAAGCACTATTATAATGTCTTTGATTATTTTACTTATGATATCACCCCTTTTTTAAAGTCAGTAATAAAAATATAATGGATTTCTATTGTTCATCGCCTTTTTTTTTCCTTTCTTTTCCTTTACTTTCCATCTTTTTTTTTTCATTTCCTTAATCAAATTCTATTCTTTTTTTTTATAAAAAAAAAAGATAACTCCATGAAGAAAATTGTATTTACAAATCATTTACCGTGGTATACTTAACTCTATTACCATCGTGACCTTAAGCCTGGGGCGAGTTCGAGTGTGGTCAAGTTAAAATGCGGGCAATATAAAAGATTCTTTAAAATCTACACCCTGTAGATCATTCTCAATGGGCAGCACGACACGCTTCTTGGTATCATCTTCCTTTAGCATTACCTTTTTCAACTGGTTCTTTACTAACAACGTATCATTTTCCAACACTTTCTCCTTTCAAGGTTTAAAAAACATTGAACCTAAAAAAAAAATAGTGTGGGTTGAATAGCTACAATTCTACTACCATTCATACTGATACTATACCAACATCAACTCAACCTATCATTTTTAGTAGTAATAGTTATCATTCTAATCAACAACAACATCATCATTATGAAGGTCTTCGATTGATGCGCGACTTACATGTGAACACAAACCACTTGAATGGTGTTAGTACGGGTACTAACAATAATAGTGGTACTTCAGTTGTTGACTATGACAAGTCTTTCGAATGTACTTGGAATAACTGCAGAAAATGTTTTTCACGAGGTTTAGATCTTTCTCGTCATCGAAGAATTCATACTGGAGAACGTCCTCATGTTTGTGAAATATAATGCTTGTGGAAAATCATTTAGTCATGTACGTATGTCTCATAATATGTACAAATTAGATAATTAATCAATATATTTAAATTAATAAACAATCCTATAGTCATCTTCACTTGCAAGACATCGACGTACATTTACACTGGTAAACATCTCTAAATGTATGTGATCATTGTGATAAATCGTTTGCACGTAAAACAACATTACCAAAGCATCAACGTTGTCATAATTCCAGAATGGAAACAACAGTACGGCTTTATTTTGTTTTTTTTTTTATTTATGAAAGTTGTTCTAATAAGCTTTTTTTTTTTTGCTTTGAATATTAAACTCACATCATTTTTCTTTTTTACCTTTTATAGTGTGAAATATCCGACTACATTAGTTGCTGGTCCCCCCCCCATGACAAGTGATTCTGAAGTCGATGTTCCACCTGAATTTATTACAGACGTTGTCAAACAGATTGAAAGACTCTCGGTACGTTTTCTCTATATGATTATACGATATATCTAATCTTTGTAGTATTTATAATAATTTTGTTCCCCGTATATAGAATTCAAAACAAAAATTTGAAAAAGGCAATTCGTGACCTTACGATTATGCTACCCAAAAACAATCAGCTTGTCCCCGAACAAGATTTTATTAGAAATTTATGTAGCAACTTGTGAGTAAAACAGAAGATACACACATATACAATACTATTCTTATAAATTATTTAAAAGACCTATACTTATTTGGTGTATGCACTCATTATTTAGGTCAGACTACATTTATGAAAACTGTGGCGAAGAAGTCCTGCAAAATTCAGAAACGTGCTATAGGTCATATCTTTTTGAACATGTTTGCTTAAAATATATGACGAAGTACTTGAGAGAAATAACCTATAATGTAACATTCCTCCCAGGTGAAATTTAACTTGATTCAATGACTGCACAGTTAAAACAAGAAGGAATGAAAGATGGGCGCTTCAGGTACAATGCCGATGGCATTATTAAAGATAACAACAAGAGCGTAAAAATCTTGTTGATCGACGTATCATGTTTCGGTTCTGATGAAACTGGCAAGGTCAGTTTCGACTGTGTTCAGAACAACTTGGTCTTAGCCTTACCTGACGAAATGTGGTCCCCAATTTTAGGCCAAGGTAGATCAACCGGCGGATCTTAACCACTAGGCCAACGTGGACCAAGGTAGACTAGGTTGGTTTTAAGTTAGACCACTTTCATGGTTTACCCATTCATCGTAACAACATGGCCACTACAAAGCAATGTTCGGCACCCTAGTAGTGATGGTACGATTGATCGCACAATTGTACAACAAAATGACGTTTGACACATTTATGGAGGAACTTAAAAGTTCACTTTTTACATAGACATGGTAAATAAAAAGTCAACTACTTTTATATATTAATTTTAACTTTATAATAATGTATATCTTCACTACATAATAATCAATTTATTTTCTGTTGCTATTAGGCACTGCAGTTCGACACTGGACAATGTCAGTCCAAGCACCAAACATTTTTGTCATGAACAAGGGGCAACGCGTAGAAGTAATACCAGTGAACGTTTCGTCAAAAGATTTACATCTTACAAAATATATTGAATTTTATAAAAGTTTAGCAGTAAGTTGGCAAAACACACAGTTTTGTTTTATCAAATTGATGGAAGGTACATTTAAAATACTAATGGCTTTTTAAATACGAATTTTCATGACATTCACAAATAGTCCGCATGCGAAGATACTATGAAAACGCTCGCTCAACTTAAAGACGAACATAAGGACGCTCTGCATTCGGCTACTTGCGGCAACCGAGCCATTTTAAACAGTGTCAAACCACTCATGGTTCGACTTAATGAAGGGAAACATATGACAATTGTAGCCGATGAAGAGCCAAAAAGTACCTTATGCAAGTCCTAAGCATGACTCTTAATTATCTTCTTTGTATATTTTGTCGAGCTTAGTACGTACTTAATCAAAAGCTCATATACAGTAGACCCCCGTTAACTTCATGTACTCCATTTCTAAAATTAACGATAAAATAAACTTACGTATCACATTTAATAATAAATAATAATAAATAAACCAATGTATATATTATGATTTCTGCTTTTTATCACTAAAATTATTGATGACTCTGTAATTTGCTTCACGTTACTTATATTGTTAACATTTCTACGTATGCAAAATTCTTGTAGGTAGATAATAAAAGTAATCACTAAAAAAGGATAAGTACGCGAGTCCCATAAATACAAATCAATGTTAGCATTGCAATAAAGTTATCATTTGGTTGCCTTGATTTTTGAAATAGGTTGTGACAAGTTACTGTTTTCTAAGCAAACAACTCTGTATTACTTTTTTTTTTATATCACAGTAAACGAATAAAACTCTTTCTAAAGTCATATTTTGGAAGGCCTCTTATTTTCAAATGCTCAATATCATTCGAAAAATGAACTTAAAGGAGATGTGAAAATTGACACTATGTTTTGTAATTAAACATATCCGATGAAAATTAATGCGGCCCAACTATATGTATAGCAGTAACTTAAGATAGAAATGCTTTTTAAGATGTCGAGTTGTAAGCTACGTACATTGTTTTTTATTGTTACAATTGCTCAATTAACCCAATCAAATTGTCATTACAAAACGTTATTGGTCACCGAAAGCTTAAGCATATATATAAAAAAAATAAACAGGCTTGTATTTGTAATTGAGAGCAGTAAAAAAAAAAGATAATAATAGTCGAAATACAACAACAATATAACGTATCCAATGTTATCCTTTTTCTAATCAATCCTTCCATCTGAGTAACAACATCAAGGGGAAGATAAATATATTTGTCCTTCATCCCTTTGATCAGTTTCAAAACGTAGTAAGATTAAATAAAACCTATACAGAACAAAGTCTTGAAAGAGTAATAAAAAATCAGTCATTATCCTTTGTACATATGTGGTTAGTGATAAGAGGAAGAAGATCAACTTCCCACTTCCGGTGGAACATTATATTTTAATGTATCAAATTTTATTTTCACAAAATTCACAAAATATTCACAATTTGTGATTCACAAAGTCCGAATAGGTCCGGCAAAATTTTAAGCGGGGGTCACAACTTTTTTTGAGCTTAACCTGTGGGTTCTCTTCAATTTTTTTTTTATTTAGCACCAAAAATAATAAAAAATTGAAAATACACGAGGTATTACTTCAAATCAATTCACAAACGAGACACAAAGTCCGAGGTATTTTTTTTTTTTGGGTTGCATAATTTTTTTTCTTGCATAAATGTGTATATATATTGCACTGGTGATGACCTTTTTTTTATTTCTCTCTTTTTCTTTCTCTCACATTGTTATACTGTATCCCATTCGAATTGTATTTAATAAAAGAAAAAGAAAATATGAGTTTCAAAGGAAGAAGAAAGTTATATCAAATAACTTATTTAAAAAGAGAAAATTAAATAAAAGGGACGGTTCTAGTCACAAAAAGAGTTTATTTTACAAGAAAAAAAAAGAAACTATCTATTTATACTAAATACTTGACTATCTGGTCCCATAATCTGGATCTGATTTTAGATAAAAATGAATATGATATTACGTACGTAGGTGAAGAAATCGATTCCAATTCCAGGTAAAGTCGAACAATCGGGTTACAAGTGAAAATGAAATTCATTAGACAGATGTGAACTTAATAACTATTTCTTGTTTGAAACGTCTGATGATGATTTATTTTTAATAATGATAATAATATGGTAATAGTAATATACTTGTGATATTGACAAAAAGTTAGGAGAGAAAAAGAGAATAAATATATATATATATAAGAGAAGAGAGAGAGAGAGAGATAACAGTTTTTGATGGTTGCATAAATATAATATTTATTGTTGTTTGTTTCTAGCGTTTATAATCTTACTGAGCTTGTCTAGAGAGCAGCCCTGAAGGGAAACACGCTCATTTTCAACAGCCTGGACTGCATCTTCCAACGAGATGCTTCTTTCTTCAGCAATTTTTCGAATTTCGTTAATTATAATAAGCCGTTTAGAGTAATATTTTCTCTCTAATATGTGATGATAAGACGTTTAAATATACGATATGTTAGCACATATAGAAAGCATTATCTTAACCTATTTAATATTACCTTTTGCATCTTGTCTCCATTTACTTCCATATTCTTCGTTTAAGCTATTAATGCTTGGCTTCCCTTGAGTCAAACCTACAGTCCATTCTTTCCATAAGCAATTGATATTTGACAAGTCACGGCTAAGTTTATACCGCTTTCTTGGACTGTCCTCTTCATCTTCTTCATCTTCTCTTCCTCTTCTTCGAGTACTGGCAGTATTATTAACTGCTACGTTAGCTGTAGCATTTGTGGATGATGAAGGTTGTGTATAAATCCCTACACCGTTACCGAATTTTTCCTCCATTTTTTTTATAACGTTGGAAGATATTGCTTCAATGATTTCATTACTGACTGTATTGTTGCTTCCAGATGATCTATACAGAGATTGGATTTGCAACGCCAAATCCGAAATTCTTGAGTTGATTTCAGGAGCAACACGTTGTATTTCCACTTCTGCAGGAGGTGTAGTGCTGTTAATAGCACGATTAAGTTCCTCAGCAAAAGTTATGAAATCCTCGCACTGAAATACTTCATGGGTGAACATTTCATGTTCAGGTATAAGCTGCTTCAAAAATACAGCATCTTGCAAGATGATAGCTCTCAACTCAACCAAAAGCTTTAAGAAGCCTTCACCACAAATGGTTTGGCAAGATGGATCCATTTGCATTTTTTCCTGCCATTCTTCGACCATAGGGAAAATTTTCTTTTGAAGAGACAAAGGTGGGGTAACAAGTGCACGAGGAAGCCAGAAGCAGCCTTTTTCTTCCGGAAATCCTTGGATAACTCTGATCGCAGTTCTGGGAAGACACGTCAGATAATTGTTTTCCATGCTTTCTGAATTCCAACGTCCTACTCTTCTTATATGATCATGCGAAAGACCAGCCATTTCAGCTTCTCTAGCTCCTGCTTGCCGTCCTGAATGCGTCTTTTTAATGCTATTAATACCCACAGCAGCAAAGGCATTGCTGATGGAATTGAGCTGAGTATTGTATGAAACAGCTTTGTTGATTGATCTCCCTCTGGCCAGTTTAGTATTAAACCAATTTTCGTTCATAGAAAAATTAGGAAAAGCTTCACCTTGAACATGAAAGCGATGAAAAAGATAAAATCCGATCGCTCCAAAAGCACACATTTGCACATTTTTATGTCTTATAACACCACTATATAACGTATGGTGCTCTTGATTTGTTTTGCCTCCCGTTATCATCATCACAAATACAGGACAGCGAGTTGCACCCTCATCCTTAAACTCTAAAGAAAACAAGTGATTGAGGTTGGTATCTCTTAATGTCTCTCCTCTAAGCATCATCATATGATTTAATAGGAACATCATTCGATCTCTGAGAGCATCTCCGGCCTTTTTCTTCCTTCCAAAATAATAATCAGCAACCTGAACCAGTTGCTCGGCATTATATCCATCTTGAATAGAACCAATCCCAGGATCAACAAAATTCTCTGATTGACGTGCTGCAGAACAGAGTCGCTTTAATGAACTCTCAAAATTTTTAAGAGTTTCACCACGAGGATGCTTGAGAGTCATCATTCCTTCGTATTCAACCTTCTGTTTGTTATAGAGATCAACCAAGGCTTTAATGTGCATCTTTAAAGTCTCATGGCTGTAGCCGATACGAGTTGTGGAAGTCGTACCGTCAGCGTTTCTTACAGTTGATTGGATTCCTTTTTCGAAAAGCTCTTTTACATAACGAACAATTTTCATTTCTGAAACAATGTCGTTTGGATAGTGTCTTTCTACGCACCATTTCTACATAAATATTGTTAACTACTCATACTCTCAATTGACTTATGTTTTGAAGTGTCTGGGATATTAAATAAGTTAAATATACTTTGAACTTCTCTTGCTTAGGAATGTAGGCATAAATGGTATTAACAGGTCTAATTCTTTCAACAACACTACGAGTTTCACAGGCTAATGAAGCTTCAATTGCGGCATTCTCCATATTATGAATTCGCTGCTGATCGGCATTAGATGCCATTT
>JAEPRB010000441.1:0-21853 GCA_016758965.1 Circinella minor
AATACATGAATAAGCTTTTTTTTTTCTGATTGAAAATCATTTTCATAAACCATGGCTTTTGGCTCATTGAAAATGCAAGACCTTTTTACTATTGGAAAATTAAATAAATAACTTGTATATATTTTGACTAAAAAAAGCTTTCATCAGAATCTAAACATGGATTTGTCTGTTTTACAAACTTGCATCTAATTTTAAATTGCTTGTGAATTATAGAAATTATTTTTTAGAGAAATGTATAGCATGTAAATCACCATCGGTAATTTAATTAATGAACATCTTCTTTTTATACTTGTTTTTTACAGAAGCACAATGATTTATGCTCTGTTGTGATTGAGTAATTTGAGGTAGTACTGCTAGTATTGGATATGTACATTTTATAGAAAAAAAAAGGAAGTTGTTAAAGGCCTACAACCATGAAAAGTTTTACCTGGGCCTATAAAATTTGTGATAACATTTGGCTTTCATGTGATTGAAATCATTGTGAACTACAGTATTTACACTTTAAATTCAGACAAAATAAGTAAAATTTGGGATGAAATGAGAATAAAATTGGGATGTAGTGAGGATAAAGTTTGGATATAATGAGAATAAAATTTAGATATAATGAGAATAAAATTTAGATATAATGAAAATGATATTTGGATAAAGTGAGGGTAAAATTGAGATGAAATGAGAATGAGATTTAGAGATAGTGAGAAGGGAAATCAAAAAAGATTAAATTAGTCTCAAGTATTTCAAAGAGTTAATCCAAATGAACTTACCTGTAATAATCTAAAGTCTTTCTGATAGCAGAAAGCCAAACCATGTACATTATGGCGATATAAAATATATATTAAGTAAATTTAAACTCTCTTAAAAGCAGTAGGACGACCATCTTGATTCCAAATGGAAGATGCAATGGACATCATATTCTTGGATGCGTTTACATCTCGCTGCCACAGTGTTTTACATGTTTTACAGACAAGAACACCAAAACCACGAGTATGAGAAGCTTTGTACAAGGTATCAGTTTTACAAATGTTGCAAATCCTAGACGTCTTGAACTCATCAATTGGCACAACTAGTAGTTCACCTTCTTTTTCACGTTTTTTCAGGGTTCTATAGAACATGCCTGTAACACCATGCCTCAAACCTCTAAGTTTTACCAAATCTTTTCCTACCATACCTGTACCAAAAACAATTAGTGGCACTTTAGATTTGTCGTATTCAAATTTCGAAGGTTTCCATTTATTAGATCTATGTATTATATGTTATTAGACGACTATACAACATTTATTTTGCTCCAGATATTCTTACTTTGTAACATCATGGGTTCCAACAGTACCGGAAACATCGTTATCATTTATCTTCTTCTTTGCTCTTGCTTTTCTGTCTAAACGCTCATTGCTCTTTTTGGCAGCCTTCTTCATTTTTCTCCACTTCTTTCGCTTCGTCTTGTTTCTTTTCTTTTTATTATACTTCTTGTCTCCATTCAATAACATATTGACCATGATTTCAGGAGCTCTCTGTCTACCTTGATATAAAAAAAAGCGATCTTTTGCAGTATCTTTACCATAGAAAGCGAATAATTTATCTTTATGAATAATGATATATTGGATAAATCTATCATACAAAATTGAACTGCAAGTCTTTTGTGTGGGAATGTTTGTTTCTATGCTAGTTAGACCTTTACTATCCTTCAGTTTTTGTAATCTTGATGAATATTTAGTTGATCCAGTGAGGTTATAATACTCTTTGGTGGAGCATTGTCTAATTTGATGATTACTTGTGTCCAAGCCAATTGCTGCTGTATACACTGCCTTTCGACCAGGGTCAATAAATACAGGCTGATAAATTCTTTCGACTTCCTCATATTCAAAATCTTCTAAAACAAGGTCATGGTTCTCAATGTCTTTTTTTACTTCTTTGAGAGCCGTAGCTCTTCTCTTTTCAAAAAGAAAATCAACTGTAAACCCATCCGATTTGATTGTATTGGAAAATAAAACATTATTTAATCCATTGGGACGCAAATCATCAATGCTACAATAGTAATGGGCATTTAATTAATATTATAATAGAGTATATTCTGCAGTGCATTGTTTACCTTTTGAATCCTAAGCCTTTAAAATCAAAATATTTATAAAATAAATCCAATTGAGCATTGTAGCCTCTGGGTAGCTTTTCTTTAGTGAAACAACACAAGGAATTGACACTAATTGTAACAAATTTCCAACGAAAAGAAGGTGATGGTGAAATAGTAAATAATCTTGGTAATGGAAGACGTCTAACATCGTAAGGATTATGAGCCAAATGCTCTCTTTCATACTCGGAGAGTATATAAGCAAGAGAACGAACAAATTTCCCTGGAGAAGCAGATAATGATTTAAGGGTAACCTGAACATCTATATGAGTAGACAATGGCATGCAGACCTCTTTAATTCTTGACTGTTCACCTTCAGACAGTTGAATACTTTTAGGCCATACAGGATTTCCTTGGCAAACCATTTGATAACAAAATTCCTTGGCAACCTTGGCTACATGATCAGGACTCATCGTCTATATTCATTGTTAGTTATTTATAAAATATTATTTGTTCAGTATTTGATACTTACCATGAATGCATTTTGAAGAATATAACGAATATAACGCAAGACTTTTGCTTCAAAAAGTTCTACTATATTATTCAAATAAGAAGTAGCAACTACAGTACATGCTTCTGATATGCATTGGCTGTTTCCAGAAGCCAAATTTACTTTATAAATGATAGCAGGATACTTGATACGAAATGTATCCCAAGCAGGAATCATGTCAGAAGGTAAGGCAGTTCCATTGGTTGCTTTACGATTATTTACTAATTGACATATAGAGTACCAGAAATTTTGTTTAAATATACAGTCTGGGATGATATCATCTTTATGCATCAGTATATAATAATTTACAAATATTTGAGCCCTAAATATTAATTGTCTAACGTCCTCACAGGCACTTATGATTCTTGACTTGATAGTTGCAGCAGATTGTGGGTTAACTGATGATGATGTGGTTGCAATGATAGATTCGTTATTACGTATGCATGACCTAAATGGAATCTTTCTTGTAAATGACTGATGGGCTTTACCCAAATTATTATTGAAGACCTCCAACTTTGATGATAAATGATTTTTACAAAGTGGGGATCGCGATGAGCTATGTCCTACTTCTTTGCAGTTAGAACATACTACATTTGTATTATTTGTCTTTTGTTGTTTTGCTTCCTTCTTTTCTTGCTTCATTTCGAAGCTTTGATTTCTCTTGCATGATGTGCCCACTTTATAGTAGTTAGAATTGATGAAAAAGGCGATTATATCATACAAACTTACCGGAATCAGCAGTATCTGGGTTATATTTACTGCATTTATAGTAGTTTTTATTATAATGGCCAACTAAACCACAATCTACACATGTGGGAACTATTGATTTGGTAGTTGGAATATACACCATTTTCATTTGCTTTGCTACAACTACTTACTAGTTTCAGAATTTCTTTGATATTTGACACTTTGGATTTTAGCATAGATAATTTCTTTGTAATACATTTAGATACGAAAGGTTTGATAACAAAAGAAAAAGAGCTTTATAATGATATATCATTTCTAATAAAGTATGCTCAGTGTTCTGTTCGGTTATCTACGGGTAACCAGGCAGTCAAAAACTGATAACGGGAAAATAAGTATTTGGTTCAATACGATGGTAATGAATGAAATAAACGAAAGAAAATGATTTAACTACAGTAAATGAGATTAATTTCATCACAGACAGTAAACATATTGCACTAATACAATAAAAATAGTTTTGAAAGAAGGTACACTTGACAGGAAGTATCTTTGTTAGATTGAGTATAAGAAACTGGCTCATCAAAGCCCATCACTCAGTAATCGTCAGTTGACTAAATTTCAACAGATTGCGTGATAGCATTTAGACATGTTCTTGACGTGACGTATATTCATATTGTTTGGTTTTAATAATAAAGGTTTAAAATTAAAAAAAAATTATCTTTTTTTTTTTAATGCTTCAGCTTTTATTGTTCGTCAAAGAACCATTTTTTTTTTTTTCGTTCTGACGTTTATTGGAGTGTTTATATGAATAAAAAAGTAAGGGAGAATGAAAAAGTTATATGTGTGTGGAGAGAGAGAAAGAGAGAAGATATTATTTCCAAACCCGTCTCTTTTTACACACACACACTCTCTCTCTCTTTCTGTTTCCCGCCAGGAGAAACACAGACACACATACACTTAATAACCACAAATAACTATGGCAGAATCGTAAGCGCGTGTTTACTTTATAACAATGAATAGCTATTATATCTATAATTCCTTTTTATTCTAACTTTCTTTCTTTCTTTAATTACATGATGATATAAAGACAAATGTTATTAGATCCTGGTAAGTTAATAATTTTCAAGCCCAAAAAGTATTGATAAAGTTAATAAAACGTATATATCTATCTATTCCAGCTATTAGGGATTGGGTATTAATTCCCATCATGATTGTCATGGTTCTCGTTGGTATTCTTCGTCATCATATTACAATGTTATTAACGGGAGAACCAAAGAAACCTCAAGTGAAAGCTATTCGTGAATCGTAAGTTGCCATCCTTTTATATAAAAAGTGGGGAGGGTATAATAAAAAAAAAAAAAAAGGAAGCTACGCGTTTCTTCAAGACCTTTCTTTTTAATTTATAATGATATATAATAGAAAAGCACTTTTACGTGGTATGCGATTACGAACCTATGGCAATCATATTCCAACACATGCATTCAGTAGTAGAAAAGCAATTCTTGCAGAAGCATATGAAAATGGTCGATATTTAAAGAATTCAGAGGCGGGTAACACTAATAATAATAATAATACACCTACAGCACCACCTAATCCAATGACAGATCCTGATATGATGGAAGGCATGATGGAAAGCATGAAGAAACAATTGACCAATATGGTACCTCAAATGCTTATTATGGGATGGATTAATTTTTTCTTTAAGGGTTTTGTTGTTAGTAAGTATAAATATGAAATGGGGATTCCAATTATGAAGAAAATTAATTTAATTGATTATAATGATATGTTAATCAAAAAAAAAAATAGTTAAATTACCATTTCCATTGACACCTCGTTTTAAAACCATGTTACAAAGTGGTGTGGATACTCGTGATATGGATGTTACTTGGGTGTCTTCATTATCATGGTATTTCTTGAATTTGTTTGGTCTTGGAAGTGTATTCGCTCTTATCTTGGGTGATAATAATGGTAAATAATATTATATATAAATTACAAGGAACGAGGCAAAAACATAAAATTATTGGGGTTAATCGATTATTAATTAATTTTATCATTATTAGCTGCTGGAGTAGATATGGCTGCTATGGGTTCTATGCCTGGAGTTATGCCAGGTGCAGGTCAACCAGGTCAACAAACTGATTTTAAGAAACTTTTTACTGGTGAAAAAGAAAACTTATTAATCACGTCGCACAAATGGGATTTAGATGATGTAGAAGAACGATTATTACAAAAATATGGTAAAAAACCAATTAAAAAGGAAAATACCAAAACACAACAAGAATCATCTTCATTGTCATCCAAGAAAGAAATGTCTGTAAAGGATAAGATTAGAGCAAGTCAACAACAAAAAGGAAATAGTGCTAAACGTCGATAATAATAAATAAAGAATCTAATTATAATTATAAAATATATACAATTTTTATATAAAACTTGAAAGATATAAAATAATAAATTTGTTTTGTATTCATTATTATTTTGATTTTGCGAATCCTACACGCTTATTATCATAATCAAAAACTGAATAATAATTTCTTAAAAATGTATCACCCATAATCACCATAGGGATAGGTGCATCCGCAATGCCTGAATAACACAAAGTTTTGTTTTCTGGATTGGACTTTTCACGAATTAAATCCTTATGAGGAACTGGAAATTCATAATCACCCAAACGGAAAATAACATCATTATTTTGAAGTGTATTGCTTGTCTTGCTATGATTATTTCGTTGCATGTTTTGTTCACAGGGTACTTGCCATCCAAATGATTTGTTATATTCTGCACCAGGAATAGCCATATGAATAGCTTGTGACATGGAAGGTGGTACTACGATTAAAGTAGTACCGGTATCAATGATCGCTGTAGTAGATGTATTCGATCCAATACTTGGACCACCACCAACACCTGACATAATGGTTCGATTACCAATCTTAATACCATTGAATGGTACTTCCCAATATCGATCATTGGTGACATTAAGATAAGTGAAATTTCCTTGATATAAACTGGGGTCTGTAGCTCCAATTAACTATTATTTCAATATAATGAAAAAATTAGATCCAGGTTATACGTATAAATCCACTTGAATAATAATAAAAGGAACCATCTATGTTATAACACATACCAATTGACCGCCTTGATCAGATTGACCTAAATGAAACGAGGCAACAGCGTTCTTGATGACACCTTGATATTTAAGATTTTCAACAAATGATCTCTTTGATCCCATCAAAGATAATTTGGCAAACCCAAGTCCAAAAATACCATCCAATTCAGGATCTGTTGCAAATTGAGCAGATACTTTATCTGCCAATCCAAATAATTGATGTTTGGCAGTTAAGTTTCCAACAGTTAAATCGTCATATCCTTTTGTACCTTGAACAGCAGATCCATCACCATATTGTAATGTCCATGTATCTGTACGATTATTCAATGTAGTGTTACCATTTGGATTACTACTCTCTTCTTTCATACTGTTCATAGGACTCGTAGTAGGTGAAGATGTTGTTGTTGTCTCGTTATTTTCTGGAGCAAGTGTAAATGTTGAAGAGTTGAATTCTGAAAAAAATGGATGATCACCACATCGTTGACATCGTTGACTAGGAACCCAAATATCTGAACTACCTGTATCAAAATCGACATTAAATGATTGTGGTGGTGTACCAATTTGAAGAAGTCCAACGTACTATATAGATATATTTATTTAAATGAACATGTCAAGTTATACGAATTTCTAAAAGATAAAAATAAAAATAAAAATAAAAAATAGTGTATCCTTATAGAATATGATTTACCTCAACGTCGACGTTAACACTTTTTAAATGAACTGCTCCACGAGGATTTTTAATTCCTTTTGTTGTTGAATTTGTCTTTGTTATTGATGGTGATGTAGTATTAGAGCCTGTATATTTAGCTAAAACACGGTAATGGCGTTCTGGTGTACTTAATATTCGCGTCTTTTTTCGTAGTGGAACCCTTTTTTATACATATAATAAACTAGTCAATCTATATGAGTTGTACAGAGAGATAATATATCTATAGAGACATACCTAATTGTAGAATGCACTGGTGTAATCGACTGAATTGGTACAGCTTGAACAACTGCTGGCAGTAAAAACAACCCTATAGCAGTAATTATACATCCAACAAATAGAAATAATTTTGTTATCATTTATTATTCGTCTTGTAAAATATATATTGTTATTTGTGAGAGAAGAAGAAGAAAGAAAGAAAGAAAGAAAAGTACAATGGTAAGATTATTTCATTTTCTATAATTTAAACAAGTATGTTTTCTATTGACTGAGGTTTCGCATATACATCTTGAAAATATTCCTTTCTACCTCCCCTGCCTTAACATTTTAGCCCTTCCAAAAAGATGTATTATATGAAACCAAAATACATATATATATATATATATATATATAAATTTACCGTGAGGTATTCAATAACCCCTGATTACAGATTAACCCCTCCCCCTCACTCATTAATTATCTTAAAGAATTCGCTGTTGCTTATAATTATGAAATCATCTAAAAAATCAATATCTTTTTTTTTTTTTTTCTATTCTATTCTCTTCTTTTTTTTTTTTTTTTTACCCGAAACGTTTGTTCTCGAATTTTTTAATTAAAAAAACCCAACAAAATTTTTATTTTATTTTTCATGGGCCATGGTAAAGTAGCCATTATAGGAGCAGGGTCTCTAGGTAGTACGGTTGCCTATAGTCTCATATTGCGCCGAATGGTTGCTGAGATATTACTTGTAGATATTAATACTGATATATTACAAGGGCAAATTTTGGATCTTTCTGGTGCTGCTTTAGGTACACATACTATTGTTCGTGCTGGTACCTTTAAAGAAGCAGGTCAAGCTGATATTATTTTAATCACTGCTGATGTTTTAAAACATCAACATGAATCACAATTACAGGTAAACCCATTTATATATATAAAAGACATTGACTTTTTTAATGCAACTAAACTTCTTTTTTTTTTCTTCTTCTTAATGTAATAACAAATAATAATAATAATAATAATAATAATAATAATAATAGTGGGCAATGCGAAGTCGACAATTACTTGATAGTATTACACATGCATTACTTCCAATTCAACCACGAGCTATATTAATTGTTGGTATTGATCCAGTCGATATACTGACACGCCATTTGCAAACAACGGTGAATTTACCTGTAAAACAAATATTCGGAGCTGGATGTAGTGCTTTAAATACAACCAGAGCAAGACATTGGGTTGCACAAATGAGTGAAGCAACCACCGATTCGAGTGTACAACTTTATGTTATGGGAACGCGTGATTTACCTGTCATAGGATGGTATTCTGGTTTAGTAGATGGTTTATCTGTGAGTGCCATACCACAATTGACGTTTCATCGACCTCTCTTGGAACGAATTTTAGCAGCCGATAGAATTAAAGAGATCAAAGAATATAAAGGTGGAGCATGGTATGGTCATTCAGCATTTTTGGTCAAGCTTATAAGGGCTGCTATGTCCAAAGAAGCCACCATTCATGTTCTTAGTACATATATTGAACGATTTAATACTTGTATTTCAATGCCTGTTATATTAACAAAAGATGGAGTAAAACAAGAAGTTCCTGTACCATTATCACCAGAAGAACAAGGATTATTAACAACAGCAGTTCATCAAGCAAAAAAAGATTTTGATGAAACAATGATATCTTAAATTTTTATACTTGTTTCGTTCATATATCATTCTATATATTCCATTCTCTCTCTCTCTCCCCCCCCCTTCCTGGCTCCCTTAAGAAAAAAAAATATTCTCCAATCCATAATTTCATTGTTTATTGTAAAAGTTATATATATATATATATATAAAGAAGTTTTTAAATTTTATTCTTTAATAATTTTGGTTCAGGTGTCCACATATGATCTTCTATATAAGAAAGTAATTGTCCCTTTTTAAAAGCATCTTGAATAACTTGATTAGCAGTACCTTGATCGATTGCTTCACGACATACAGCTTCTGCAACAATAGCAGATACAGGTCGAATACGATCTAATTCAGGATATAATAATCCTTGTTTTCGTTCTTGAGGAGATAATGAATCAGCTAATGCTTTTGCTGCTTTATAAATCATGACATCAGAAATAGTTTTAGGTTGTGCCAAAACAGCACCTAAACCTAAACCAGGGAAAATATACATATTATTGCCTTGAGCAGGTACAATGGTCTTTTGAGTTTCAGTAATAGTATAGGCAGGGAATGCTGTACCAGAAGCAAAAATGACTTGATTATGGGTAGCTTCCATAGCATCAATAAATGTACATTCTGCTTTTGTAGCTGGATTGGAAAGTGGGAATACAATAGGTCTTGCATTTAATTCGGCCATGCGTTTCAAAACATGGGTATTGAATGCACCTGAAGTAGATGAAAGACCAATCAATCTAATAAGTTTATATATATATTAGAAGCAACATTCCATCTTTATTTGTAAAAAAAATAAAATGGTTTTAAGGGAATAAAATACTTACGCAGTAGGTTGAATATAATTGATAATATCCATTAAATTTTTATATTGTTTACCATTATTATCATTTCTTGCATAATAAACTTTATGTTGAGGAAGTTTATCACCACGATCTAATGTAACAAGACCCTAATTTTATAAATAATATGAGTACGTATAATTATCATGACAATAGAATATATATTTCAAGTATACCTTACTATCTACAATCCAAAAAAGTCGACGTGCTTGTTCTTCTGTCATACCACAATCAATTTGAAAATAACTTTGAATTTGACGTGCAACACCAATAGCTGCAGAACCTGCACCATAAAATATAATACGATGACTATCTGGAGATACGCCTGATTCAGTATGTGCAAGTGCAATGGCATTAATCATACCTGATAATATGACTGCACCTGTACCCTAATATTGGAAAAAAAAAAAGAGCGGTGTGTTAAAAGTATAATTCGGAAAATTCTTCCGAATCCCTTCTTTACCTGAATATCATCATTAAAACATAATAATTGATTTTGATATTTTTCTAATAATCCAAATGCATGTTCTGAACTCCAATCTTCAAATTGTACAAGAAGTTTTGGATGAACTGTTTTTAATGCTTTTAATACACGATCTACTGACTCATAAAACTATAAAAAAATAAAAATTCGAATTAAAAATATATTCTTAAATGGAAAATAATGGTGGAATAATATAAAAAAAAAAAAAAAAAATTACCTCTTTATCATCAGGTCTTAATTTTCTTTCACCAAGATAACATGGATCATTTAAAAGTTGTTCATTATTAGTACCCAAATCAATAATAATAGGTAAAGTACGACGAGGATCAATACCAGCTCCAGCAACATAAAGTTGAAGTTTACCAATAGGAATACCCATACCACCTATACCAAGATCACCTAAACCAAGAATACGTGATCCATCTGAAATAACGGCAATCTCTGGAGAAAACTCTGAGAAAGTAGAAGAATGATAATTTCGAATAATATCACATAAAGTATCAAAATCATCTGTACCAGATAAGAAAAGACCATCAGGTACACCAGGAGATGAAAGGAATGGATAAATATTAGAATATTCTTGACAAGCTGTACCTACAGTAGGTGTATAAATAATAGGTGCCAATTCCTTTATACGTAATTATAATATTTAGTTTCGTTTCATATTTTATTCGTATTGAACCCTTCCAAATAGAATACTTTCTTGTTCATTTATCTTTTACCTGTAATTCTTCAATTACAATTTTATAAAAGAGACGAATATGAGTGGTTCTTAAACGAGCTATTAAAATATACTTTTCTAACATGGATGATGTTGAACGAAGGTATTTTAAAATACGTTTCTTTTGAGTATTTATATCTTCAACAGCAGTGGGTAATCTTCCTGTCAAATGAAGAGCTTTACGTTCAGATAAGGACATAGCAGTTCCTATATTATTTATATAAATATTAAATATTATTTATACGGGTAGAAATACAAATAAAAATATAAAAATAAAAACAAACCTTCATTTCCATTTGTAGTAGAATGATACATGATTTTTCTTTTTTTAAAGAACAAGAAAGAAAAGTATAGGCTATTTTTTTTTGATTCTATATAAATGTTTCCCTTTTTTTGTGTGTGTATGGTTTATTTTTGATACTCAGCATTCAAATTGACATTTTAGCTGAATAATCATATAGGCTTTTTGTGAGATTGTACTTTTTAATGCGAAATTAACTCCATGAGTGTTCACATGACTAATAACTAAAAACAAATCATTTCATTCGGTCAATTTATTCCTTTTTCCTTTTTCCTGTTTTTTAACTTTTTATTATTGTTTATAATTAAAATTATAATATGTGTGTGTGTGTATCTCTTGATGTGTTATTAATATTATTGATTTATATGCAAAAAGGGTGGGGGTGGGGGAAAAAGGGAATTCATTTTTCTTTTTTAATATGTAAAAAAAAAAAAAAAAAAAGTTATGTACAAAATATATTATTTACGTATAATCATGCTTCAGTTCATATTATTATTATTATTATTATTATTATTATTATGATGATGTACATGCTGGACTTCGACTATAATTTAAATTAATTTAAATTAATATTAAAAAAGGTATGATTTATAAAAGAAAGAACTTACCATACAGGACAACTTGCATTGACTTGTAACCATTGTTCAATACAACCACTGTGAAATCCATGCATACATGGTAAATTAATTAATTCTATATTAAAACCTAAAGAATTTAAACAGATAGAACAATCACTATATGTTGCTGTATCACCACGATTTAATTGATGTCTTGGTAAAGAAGCAATTAATTCTTCTGAAGCACTTTGTACGTGTCGACTTAAATCATATTCCCTAATGTAATAAATTATATTTTTAAAATAATTATAGAAACATCTTCCTCCTCCTCCTCCCCCCCTTTCTCTCTTTAAATCCTTATTTACCAATTAGAAGGATCTGTAAATGTTGTTTCATGTTGTTCTTGTATTATCCTATATAAATTCAATCATATCAATATAAGTTATGACATCAATTATAAATAATTTAAACTTACCTAAGCAATGTCGATAAATGATAATCTGGATCATATTCAGTTGAATCAAATTCAGATTCTAAAAAAATAAAAATAAAATAAAATACCCGCTTAAGTTGTTAACATTGTATGGAGATACCCTTTTTTCTTTTTTTGTTATCAAATAAAAATATTTTACCATAATATTCTGGTGGAGGATCATATTCATCCACATCATTAGTAAAATTATCTTCCACATCAGGATATATATTAACATCATTGTCAACAGTTAAAGTTTCACGTAATAATTCTCCAAGTCCTACTATATCACTGTCTTCTTCTTCTTCTGCTGTTACTGTTTCTTCTTCATATGAATTATTATCATACGAATATCTATGAAATAGAGTCGGGTCACTTTCAAATTCCTCATAATTATTATCATCAGAAGAAATGGATCTCCATTCTACATATTCATTTCCAATTTCATCTTGTATTGAAAGATAATCCACTGAACCCTCCTCATTTTCATTCAAGCTACTCCTATTATTACTGTTACTATTATTACTGACAAGATCTTGATAATCATCATCACTATTAGGATCTGTTGGCCATGGTGAATTTGGTTCTTCATTATCATTTACATGTTCACGATAATTATCGAAAAAGAAATAATCAGGATTATATTCTTCTTCTTCTTCTTCTTCTCGTTCATCATTTTCGTCATAGTGTTGATAATATTCATTATAAGGATAATCATATCCTGTTTCTTCTTCTCCATCATTATTATTATCGTTAGGAAAAGTTGTGTCTGTTGGTTCATTATTATTAGGAAAAAGAATATTTGTCAAATCATCATTTCCATATTCTACTTCTTGTTGTTGTTGTGGATAAGTTCCAGGTAAAGGAGTATCACTAAAACCATTACGGAATACACTATTCCATAATGAAGCCAATGTTTCATCTTCATCACTCCAAGTGGTTCGATTGTCTTGAATGGGTTCAATCTAAATACCATTCAATATAAATATATATATATATATATACTTATTTATTTGAAAGAGAGAGAGAGAGAGAGAAAAGAAAAAACAGTTGAATTGTATATTTAGTAGTTATTTTACCTCTTCAACGAAATCAGAAAGACATCGTTCACATGCTAAATAGTGAGCAGCAATAATTTGAGTTTCTTCTTGACACGAATGACAATAATAATCCATTCAATATTTTATATATAATTAAAGCAAAACACACGCACACACAAAAAAAAAAAAAACAAAGAAACAAAAAAAGAGAGAGAGAGAGAGAGAGGAAGAAAAGAAAAAAAAAAGAAAAAAGGTGTGTGTCTATTATGTGTCTCTTTGTATATGTGTGGAACTTTGATAAAAAAAAAAAAAAAAGATTCCCTTGTTTATATATATGTATTAGGTTTGCGTGTGTACAACAAATAACTTTCACATATTTATTATGGCTCTTTTAGAATAAAAAACAAAGTTCTTGATATAGTTTCTTGTCAGTTTTTATAAAATAGATTGCATATTATGCATAAACTTCTTTTTTTTTAACTCATTAATCCATTATATATTAAAAGGTATTTATTATTATTAAATTATTGTTTCGTTGACTCTAGAATAACTCCCCCCTTCCCCCCCTTTTTTTTTATTATTATTGTTGACAGCAATCATAATGTAACTAAGTAACACAAATAATCATTCATATGAAAAAATTGTTTTTTTTTTTGCGCTTCAACACCATGACCGACTAATCATTTTGATATTATTGTAATAGTACAGTAGCTTTTTTTTTTTTTTTACACTCTGGATCAGATATAACATCATCCACAATTTCAGTTTCACTAAAAATATTTTAATGACTTTAATCTACTACATATAAGTTCTCAAAAAAAAAAAGACCCTTGATCAAAAGTGAGTTTAACCTGTGTTATATATATTTATATTCATTTGTTACGTATTTTTCCAACTAATTCATATCACTGGGGGGGGTTAAGCTTTTTTTTTTTAAAAAAAAAGTAGGGATTCTTATATTTGCTACATAAATTATATAAAATAATAAATTCAGCATAATAGCAAATAATGATTTTCTAAGCTTTTTTAATGAGTATAAATAATTTGTTTGATTTGTTTGTAGAACTTTATCAACAGTGTCAGTTAGTTTTTAAATTGGATCAACCTAAGAATATTATTTATTGTTAAAAAGGTTGTATAATTGTACCTGAAAATGGGTTGTTTTCATTTGACAGAATCCCCAAAAGTGGAAATTTATTTGAAAAAAGAGTTGCGACAGTGGTGTTCTTTGATAAGGTGATTTATTATATGTTAAAAAAAAAAGAGATCGCCCCATACCCGTTTTTTTTTGTTAGTAATTAATATAATTAGTGTTGTTGTCCTCATTGTCATTAAGATGTATATAAATACTGATGTTCAAGTTCTCTTTTTTTATATATTTGCCTCATTGACTTGTCCCGTGCGTCACCTTCTACCTAATAAAACGTCTATAAAATAATCCATTTGATTGTTCATAAGAAATTTTCCCATAATATTATATCATTCTATCGTATTTGAATAGTATAGCATAGAATATAATCATAGTTAATGTCTACTATAACATATTTTTCTTCCTATGATAAATCAATTGTTGATTAGGCTAGTAGTTTTTTGTGTTACATACCTGACTATAAAAATAAATATATAGTTTCACTTTTTTTTGCTGCATAAATAATTCATGCTTATAATAAATGATTATTTATATAATAAGATTGATTCATTCTATTTTCATTATATATATATATATATATATAATATATTTATTGCTTTCTTTTTACATCATAATAAACGCATTATTTTCGTTGTAAACTTAAATAGTTTTGTAGGGGGTGGGGGACAGAACCAAGTTATTTTTTTTTTCAACGCTTTTTAAATTCCGATTATGTATAGGCTTGTTCTATAGAGGTGGGCCCTTCAACTCCCTTTGTATCATTTTACGGGTAACCTCTTCTTATTATTCTTTATTAATCGTTTTTTTTTTTTTATAATCTTTTTATTTTTTCAAACTTAATTATATGTTTAATTTAAATCCAATGCAATGAATAATACCACTTCTTCTTCTTCTTCTTCTTCATCCACAATTTTATCCTCGGTTGATATAAAACCACTTGATGAGGTTTGTTATGCAAAAAAAAAAAAAAAAAAAAAAGTAGTAATGTTTTTTTTATTTTTTATTTTTTGACTCTCCATTTCTAATCAAAAAAGACTTGGTGGGTGGGTGAACGGTTATTCTTTTGATTTCGGTGTTGGGGTGGATGGGATATTCTCTTTTTTATTATTTTCTTTATAAAAAAAAATTGTTAAATAGTCGATTACTACTACCAACACGAGTGCAACTCCCGTTCTTCAACAACAACAACAACCGATAACTTATAAAAGCATGAATGATCAAGATAATATATCTAAATGTACAACTAATACGGATGATCCGTTAAATAAGGCCAAATGGCCTTCATTTGAGGTGATGGATCTTTTTTTGTTTTGTTTTGTTTCGAGATCTTATCTATATGAATATAAAATGTATCTCTCTCTCTCTCTGTGTGTGTGTGTGGGGGGGGTTTACGTTCATGGATTTTATCCAATTTTTTTTTATAATATCTGGACAGGGGCAAAAAAAAAAAAGAACTCCTTCCACCGCCTCACCCCTCCTTTCTATTCCCTCCCCTCCTCCTCTCTAGAGTTTTATTTTATTTATGAAAGAAATCATAGAGTTTACTATTTATTCATATTCAAATTTTTTTTTTAATTTATAGGCTGTTATATCATGTATTCATAATCTATTTTCTCGTAAGCGACCTGTTGAAGAAGATGAGGATGATGACAGTGAGCATGTACGACCATCTAAACGACGTCATCGAGAACAAAGTGTTGACAACAAAAACGACAATAAAACGAATACTATTGAAACCATTCATCACGTGAATACCTCTAACAACACTAGTAATAATAATAACAGCAGCAGTAGCAGCAGTAGTAGCAGCAGCAATAACATGAATAATACCCCTATTTTAAAACATACAAGCTTACATGATCTTAATCAATTACCTGGGATGGTGACAGCATTTGATGAATTAGATCCCGATACCAAAAGCTCCATTCTATTACAACTTCTCAAAAGATCATCTACAAATACCCTTCAACTTGTTAGTTCGTTAATTATCCCAACATTACGTCGTGATTTTTTATCATCCTTACCCAAAGAGATTTCGTTATGTGTTTTATTCTATTTGGATGTTTTAACATTATGCAGGGCTTCTACTGTATGTCGATCATGGCGTGATTTAATTAATGGGGATGAATTATTATGGAAACGTCGAATGATACAAGATGGATTTAAACATGATGATCCATGGGCATCTCAATATCGCGGTAGTATAAATATTACTTCTGATACCAATGATTCATCACCCTCTTCTTCCTCATCGTCATCATCATCATCAACAACAACAACAAATATACTATCATCTAATAATATCAACAACAATAATAATAATAATAATAAAATCAATCCATACAAAGAACGTTATCGACGACTTTATACGCTACAACAAAATTGGCGTAAAGGAAGGGTTCGAACAACCCGATTAATTAGCCATCCACATAATGTGGTTACCTGTCTTTCTGTAGACGAAGATAAAATTATTTCAGGTGCCGATGATCATGTCATTAATATTTATGATGCCAAAACATTAACACGACGACGTTGTTTACGAGGTCATGAAGGGGGTGTTTGGGCATTACAACATGTGGGTAATACACTTGTAAGTGGATCAACCGATCGAACGGTGCGTGTATGGAATATGTTGAATGGAAAATGTACTCATATTTTTCATGGACATGTATCCACTGTACGTTGTCTTCAAATTGTCATGCCTAATAAAAATAATGAACCCAGTCAACCCTTGATTATTGCTGGATCACGTGATTCTACTATACGTATATGGCGACTTCCAGATCCAGAAAATGATCCACCTTATGATTATGGTAATACCACCACAAGTAATACGGGTGTACGAAATAATACGACGGGTACGAATGGAAATGGTATCAATAATAACAACCGTTCTTCGACTACATCCACCTCATCCACCCACAATAACAACAATAACAATCCATATCATATGTATACATTAACAGGACATACAAATTCGGTTCGAGCCATTGCAGCCCATGGAAATATTTTAGTGAGTGGTAGTTATGATCGAAAAGTTTGTATTTGGGATTTATCCAAAGGAACATTAATTCATCGCATGGAAGGTCATGGTGAAAAAGTGTATTCCGTGGTGATCGATCCTGAACGAAACCAATGTATGAGTGGTAGTATGGATGCTTGTATCAAAATATGGTCTTTGGAAACAGGTCAATGTTTACGTACATTAGATGGTCATTCAATATTAGTTGGATTATTGGGACTTTCTCAAGATCATTTAGTATCTGCTGCAGCAGATACTACATTACGTGTATGGTCTCCAGAAGGGGATTGTATGCATGCTTTATTAGGTCATCAAGGAGCTATTACTTGTTTTCAACATGATCAAGAAAAAATTATTTCTGGTTCAGAAGGTGGTTTAAAACTATGGGATATCAAGACTGGAAAACTTTTACAAAACTTTGTTTCTTATGCAACAGGTGTTTGGCGAGTTGCTTTTGATCAACGAAAATGTGTAGCTGCTATCCATTGGTAAATAATGAATGAATGATAATAATAATGATAGAGAGGAGGAGAAGGGATTTTTCTGTATTGTTTTCATATAGACATAGGTATATTAATCTAATGCGTCTTTTTTTTTTTTTTTTATATAATAATAAGTAATAATATTACATATTTAGAAGTACTTGATTTTGGTTCTCATGGTTTAGAAGAAGCTATAAATTATGAGATATCATCTACAACCAATCGACCTTTCCATAAAACAAAATATTAAATATTTTCTTAACCTTTTCTTTTCTCATCCCTCTTTTATATATTTTTAAAAAATAAAAATAAAAAAAATAAAGTTTAACTAGCAACAGATCATAACATAAATACAAATTTTAGAATGTTCTTTTTTTTTTTTATCGTATTTAAATAGATCTATCTTGGGGGGGGAGAGAAGTTGTTCTTACTTTTACAATATTTGGAATTGTGGTTTTTATAAATGACAAATGAATGTAATATTCTCTCTGCTAATGATCATTTATTTAAAGGGAAAAAAAGAAAAAGTTTTTTTCTTTTTTCTTTTTTCATTTTCATTTGAATATATAACTCTTTGACAACGACGATAAAAACTTTATTTCGTATACCCAATTTTAAAAGAATAACATGAAGAGATAAAAAAAAAAAAAAGAACAGCAGATCCCCTATCTCTCTCTCCCGCCATCAAAAAAAAAAAGTTACCCAAAATCTCGGGACCTTTTCTTTTTATAAAGCTGTCAAGAAGGGAAAAAGGTTGTCAATCCATTTTATTACTATAAAAGTTTTTTAAAGTATCACAAGGCCCTTTTTTTTTTTTTTTTTTTTTTTACTCCAGCTAAAAATAATGTCAGCGGGATCAAAAAAAAAAAATAAAAAAAAATAAACGCAATCTATTCATTTTAAACTTGATTAAAAAGATACCTTTCTTTTTTTTTTTTTTGGTTGTCATATTAGTTACCATGGAAATCATTTCTTGATAATTTAAATAAAAGAAATAGTTGACGAAAAAAAAAAAAAAAAAAAAAGGTGTGATTTATTATTAAATTAAAAACGTGAACTTGCAAAAAAAAAGTTGATGATCGTTTAATAAATAATTATTATATTACTTATTATTTTAAATCGTCTTTAAAAAGAAACCGATTGTGTGTTATATATATGTCGTTCTTGTGTAACTTTTTTTTTTTTTTTTTTTACTTCTTTTGAGCTGGTGCAAAAAAAAAAAAAAAAAAAAAGGAGACGGGGGATTGGGAGTTGAGTTTATAATAAAGGCAACTTGGAACTTTTTACTTTATATTTCTTCTTCTTTTCCCTTTTTTTTTTTTAAAAATTCATCTTTTTTAAACATTCCATATTCCCCCCTTTTTCAACATCTTTTTTTCATCATCTTTTTTTTTTTTTCTAAAAAAAAAGAGCAAAACAAACAAATATATATATATATATATACATTTATAAAATATTAACAACTCTGCCATGCCTTTACGAAAGAAACGTAACTTTAAAAACTTAACATTAGTCAATTCACCTGTCGTTGTGAGTGATAAACCTAAAGTACCAGAAAAACGAAGGTCATCAGCACGACGACTTGAAGAAGAATATAGTAAATTATGTGAGCAACTAAGTGATTTGGAGATTGGTCTTGAGTTGCGGCTGGATCTGCGTCCTGAAGACTTTGAAACTATTGATGAATTGGGTCGAGGTAATGGTGGAACTGTTTGTAAAGTATTACACGTACGAACTCATACTGTTATGGCGAGAAAGGTATTATTTAGCAAACTGAAAATAATAAAATTATTATTATTGTTATGCATTTTTTTATATTCCCTTTTTTTTTTTTTTATTCCCCTTCCCTTTCCCCCCCTTTCTTTCTTTCTTTCTCTTACACACACACACACACACACATACACATATATATATATGAAATTATTATATATAAAAACATATACAACCCACAAAAATCTTCCCTTTCCCACCAACCCAATCCTTGAAAAAAAAAAAGATCATTATTAAGTGGATATATATAATTTAGGTAATTCACGTGGAAGCCAATGTCAACGTTCGAAAACAAATTATGCGTGAACTTCAGTTTATGCATGATTGTAATTCTCGACATATTGTCAGTTTTTATGGTGCATTTATGAATGGTGGTGATATTTCGATTTGTATGGAATATATGGATATTGGGTAATGTATATATTCTCTTATGATTTATTGGGGGGTGGGGGTTTATATGTACCTTTTATGTTATTGATGTGTGGTATACACAAGAAGTTTATTTATTTATTTATTTTGCCATGTGGTAACCACGCGTTGATTATTCTTATTGCAAATTATTATTAATGTTAATATGTTTAATTGATTATATACTAATTTAAATTATTATTATTATTTTTTTGGGGGGGGCGGAACGTTATAATAGTTCACTTGACCGGATTTACAAAAAGCATGGGCCGATTCCCCTCGATGTATTAAAGAAAATTGCTTATGCGGTAATTCATTGTTATATTAGATTTTTTTTTTTATCGTTTGATTTGTTCATTTTTATATCATACTGTTATATTGAACAAAGTTTTTATTTTTATTTTAGATTGTAGACGGTTTGATTTATTTGTATGACGAACATCGAATTATTCATCGAGGTAAAAAAAAATAAAGTTAATTTATATACATATACATATATATATGTGTGTGTGTGTGTGTGTCTGTGGGGGGGGGCGGTTAGAGGGAAAAACTCATACTTCTTTATTATTATAATAATAGATTTAAAACCATCCAATGTACTTGTGAATTCTCAAGGACAAATTAAATTATGTGATTTTGGTGTATCAGGACAACTTATTAATTCTGTTGCAGATACTTTTGTTGGAACAAGCTCTTACATGAGTGTGAGTAGTATGGGGGAGAGATATAGAGAGATCTTATGGATATGAATTATATATATATAGTTATATAGTTATTTACATTGATTATATACGTATACTTGTTTTCTAGCCGGAACGTATTATGGGATCCCCTTATTCTGTTAAATCCGATGTTTGGTCATTAGGTATAACTTTAATGGAATTAGCACTTGCACGATTCCCATTCCCACCTGATGGTAATCCATTGTCCATCTTTGAATTATTGCAACATATTGTCAATGAACCTGTTCCTTCTTTCCCACCAAACAAGTTCCCAGAAGTATTAACAGATTTTGTGGATAAATGGTAAGTTTAATGTATATAATAAGATGAAAGGGGGGGGTGCGGGGACAGTAAGAAAGTTATACATGTTTATATAATGTGATTAAATTATATGATATTGGATATAAATAATAGTTTGGTCAAGGAAGTACAAGACAGAGCTACACCGAGTGATTTAAGAGTAAGTAAATTAATGATAAAATATGAGCTTAAAGATGATTAATATAAATATATGAAATTGGGAAATTCTATAGAAACACGAGTATTTAACAAATGCAGCTACAGAAAAGGTTGATTTGGAAAAATGGGCACGTAGTGTTGCAAGTGCACCTGATCGAATTGATATATCACAGTTACAATCAACAACATCTACAAGTACTAATAGTCAATCTTCTTAAATTGAATTTTTCTCTCTCTCTTTTTTTTATCTTTTTTTTTTTTTTTCCAGAACTTTGCAACCAAAAAATCAACCTTTATAAACCCCCTTTTCCTCCCTTTACAAAACAAAAAATGACAGAAATTGACATTCCTTCTTGGGAAACACTGTTAGATTCGTTGTAACAACTACTGTCTATCTATCATCATCGTTGTTCTAGGTTATGATGCTGAACTGTCGCATTATACGTACTG
>JAEPRB010000442.1:9458-21613 GCA_016758965.1 Circinella minor
GATTTTTTCATGCATAAGGGAGGTGCTAGTAGAAGATAAGTATTTCATTTTATCAGTCAATATACTAGAGTTTAGATCAACATTTACAATGTTATATGCTTATTAATAGCAGATCAGAATCACCAATTATAATATGAGATAAAATATATTCTGCTTATCATTAACTTATTGAACTCAATGCAAAATAGGATGCTAAGCTTTTGAATCTCTTTTTATCAATGTCACTGTTTCCTGTTTCCAGTAATCCTGTATATCAGTACAAGAGTATAAAGATAGCAGCTACAGTCGGTACCATCCATACAAGTCTAATGGATAGAATCATGAAAAACAAAATACACATTCTCTTTAAATAGCTATGCAATAAAGCATATATAAATGATCAGGTATATATACCATGCATTTATATTTGTGTCGATTATTTTACCTTAAATTACTTTTGTGAAATGAACCCAAGAAAGAACATCTTCTCTTCATATCTATTGAAATTTTCTAGGTGAAATATATTTTTTCCTCCTACACCTTGCTACCCCATTCAAGAAGATTAATTACCATTGAAGGATCAAGATAGGATTAAGGGCTAAGATATATTTTCATTGCATAATACTATACATGTTTAGAATCAATTCTCGCTGATTGTGGTAACTAATCATAGACTTTGCTATCCAAGGTATTTTCAAGATCTCGATCAAGGTGAATCATATGTTTTGCATTTCTAGAAGTAAGTTACCTCTCTACTTGTGCTTAGATGAATTCCATTACAAGCAAAGGGATGTATTAGATGTTGTATCTATGCTGCTGCTAAGATCATGACTGGTATCCTTATGCCAGTATTGTTTAATGATTATGCAATGGTTTCAATGTTGGGGTCAGCAAATTTAACGAGGCGAGCCTAACATTTACAACAGAATAAGCTTCTTCCGTTGCTAGAATAAGGACATTGTCAAATAGAGTAGTAACTTGTATCAGACAGAATATATAAAATAAATTCTTTATAAATAATTGCACAAAAAGCTTTTATATTCGATGCTGTTTTTTTATTGAGCAACTTGATTAAAACGTAGCCCATTTTTCTTTTGAAGCATCTTTGACTACGAGGGAGTGTGTCCATCCGTTTGTAATATAATGTTTCTTCTGTATTTTATGGCTCGTTGTCCTGTTACCATTGACTTTGTTATAAAACGGGTAGTTATAATACTGTACTTGTCTCTCAATTGAACTATGATAATTGATTCTTGAAACTTTCAACTTGACAGTCCAAACATCATCCTCAGGTTGAGTTATGACTATTGCAAGATGCTTTTTCATATTTTTAACTAATGATTTGGGAATTGTGGAAAATACCAGCTAAAAGTAATACTGTCTCTACTTGAAATGTCTGGCCAATAAAAATTGAGGCTCATATGCAAAGAAATTCAAATCTTGCGTATATTTATGTGTAATAATTAAATGATGTGGTACCCCTCTCTTTTAAAGAAAAAATTAAGTACTTTTTCTTTATTAAATTTTAAACGTAACCATCAATAGTAGTGTGATATAAGTGATTATTGTCATTATGTATGGCAATAAGTATGTGGTAGTAAATATAAAAGGTTAGGAAAGAGTTAATATACTTTTAGGTAATAGCTTGTGATACTGTACACAAGTCAGAAGAAAAAAAAGTAAGCTGTAAAATCAGATCAAGTTATATTTATAACATCTTCTTCCTTTTTTACTTTCCAATATGAATAGGTAAACTACATAGCTTTTTGTTAATTTTAGTGAGTAATATATGTATAAGATATTAAGCAAAGAATATACTCCAACTATAGCGATAATATAGCTGTTGATCGAAGACAACGCTGGCGCAATAGAACAGAGAGAGAGAGATAAGAAATTCAAGAAAAATAACACGTTGTAGACGTGCCTTCGAATTGGCGAACGAAATCAAATATGGTGAGGTCAAAAAGGTCGTTACGAAAATGATTAACAAGCTCTACTTTGATATTGAGGATGACCTTAGTACTGAATGTCTGCCTGGTCGCTGTGTCATTGTAGCCTATATCATTCAGGAAGCAGGTCTTCGGCTAAAGTCTAGTTATGACATTGATGAAATAATGAACGATTATAGTGATACGCCTGCTGATGTCTTTGGTTACTGTGCCAACGCACATTCCCGTAATGACTTCCAAGAACTATTTCTAAGTACAGAGGATAAAGAGAAAGTGATCAAAAAAGCTGGAAAAATAACTGAAGAAAAGAAAATGAAAGCACTTGGGACCATCATTCTGTATCTACTTGTTCATTCTTGGTACCCTAGCAGCATTTTCAGCCGAACAACTAATACATTTCCTGATAGTATTTTCGGTCTGGTGGATGAAGCCCCAATACTTCGTGGGGATTCAGATTCAATAACCAGAAGTACATCACAGGGAATTAGTGAAATGGAAAGAGATGGAACAGTTGTCAGAAATGGTGATAATATTATAGAGTATATTATTATAAGTGATGAATAATAATACTTGAATTTAACAAGATTCTATTCGTTTTACAATCCTCTTGTTTTCGTGGTGCAATCCACTATACGTTTATATAGATATAACTAATTAACGAATATGAACAATTACAGTAGATATAAATGAAAAAGAAAAAAAATCCATTAGGCAATTTATACATGCTGCGAAAAAAGTGGATATAATTGTCATACCCCATTGAGATCCTGTTGATATTTGAAACACGATTAGGGTATCAATCGTTGATATCTGAGGTAAGTTTAGCATATCAGCATGCCGTCTTTAAGTGTATCAATTTTTTTTTTATTTTCAAGAATCCAGCATGTCAATCCATTTACATTATAAATACCAAGATATACATTCCAAATATCAATAGGATATCACTATTCTAATTTTCTAGTAATTGATAGGATATTCTTTCAATTCCCATTAAAATATCAAACTGTTATCTTCCAATAAGTTTGCTTATATTTCTTGTTTTATTGATTAAAAAGAGGGAACACATTACAAAGACTATAGTTAAAAGAAAACCTTATTTGAAAATATACTATTTTTTTATTAAAGTATTTCTAAATTACTTACTATCTATATTCCTATCTATATAGTAAACACATAAACATACCTAATACTTTTCCCTGGAAGATTATTTCTATTTGTTATAAATTAACTTACGGTAAATGCACATTAATCATCCACACGTGCTGTGGCTATCATAATAATAAAAAATTATAAAAGTATTGTTTATGACAATAAAATGGAAAAATGCAATATTGAAAGTACCCATTCACCATAATAAATTATTAAAATAAATAGAAGTCTTGTATCAAAATATATACGACAGGATAAGATAGTAATAAAAAAAATAAGTAAGATGCAAAGCTAGTATAGATAGTATACCTAATCATTATAATAACAATATAAGAGTGTAGAAGCCCTCTTGACATTTAATAAGAGATATCAAGAGTAGTAACATACCTCTAAAATGGATCATAGGTAAACACAATGTTATATTACACACGATCACAAAACCATACTGAGAGTAAGCTTAATAACCTCGGCCCAATTGACTAAGCTCCAAATATTAAAAGCATTAACTATTTGGCCAGTTTATAAAAAAAAGCATTTGCACAAAGATTATGCTCATAAAAAGATAATGACTGCTTATCTACCACAATAACGTATATTGAAAATGTCTTGTATAACATGAAAAAAAGAGTATATGCTTGTTTGACACTAAGATATAACATAAAGAAATGGATGGTTCAAATGATGTTAATAAAAGAATATACTAGATTGAACAAGTGTCAAAATTCAAAAAATAGATAATAAAAGTATTTTGTTACCACTCTATAATCAAACCAAAAGGATTATATGAAGATACACTGCCTTTATAGAAAAAATAGTACTGACTCTTGCATTATGTCGTACCGCATTACTTCTTTCTACTAAAAGTGAGATGTACAAGAGAATGATAGAAATAAAAGTAAATAAAAAAATTTTCAACGTAAAAATTTTTTTTTGTGTTTTCTGATCCTGTTTTGCCAACGTCATCCCCAAGATCCGGAGTTAAAAAAATATATTGCCAGAATATCGAGTCTAGTATTTACTGTTCAGCTTTTTTTAATAAATATATCTAGGTACTTAAAAAAATGTAAGCATTCTAATATATGGTTGAGCATCAATAAAAATTAAGTGAATCTAAGAAATATGATTGCTAGATTATAATACCTACTACTGCTAGTAACAATGTTGATGACATTTGTTATAGCACAGCTTCAAACTTATGATCGTATATCACAAAAATATAATAGTGGAGAAAAAAGAGCATGTTCGTTTTGCCGAATTGGTTAAGAAGTGAACCCTTTTTTTTTTCATGGAGAGGCGTGCGTTCAGTTCACACATGGAGCCATTTTATTAACTATTATTTTAATTGCCTATGTATTCCTTTTTTAATGATTGCCCTTCTCTTAATCTTTCTATTAAATATATATTACGTGTAAATATAGGATGCTCAATACCGAACTCTCATAATAATGTTCATTTTACTTTTTTAAAATATACTCATGCTCTATAAATTACATTATATATTTCAAATAGAATGTATATAAAACCATAAAAAAACCGTGTGTCTTGATTGTGCATAAAACATATATATATATATATTTCTATGTATCATTTATTACAACAGTCATTCAGTATAGGATAGCTCATACCAATTTAGTAGAACAAAGATATGTTAATATTATAGCTAATATAATAAAATGACATAATTATTTTCCTTTTTTTCTATAAATTATATATTATTGTATAGCACTCAATTTAGCAATGACTAATCAAAATATTTATAATATACTTATAGATGTTTCATGTCGCTATTAAAAGAAAAGGCATGTTGTTCAAACTTGTTCTGCACAATGTATATAATAACAAGTAATATTTACTATATTAAAAGCATCGGTGTAAAATCAACATAATGCACAATTTTAGGGCATTAATTATATATTATGGTGCATTTCACTTGTAATCGCCAATAATTTCCACTGGTTTCTAGAGGCTTCAACTTCACACTAAATCAATATTTTATAAATCCACACTTTAAGTATCATTTTTAAGCTTATTATAAACAATTATTAAAGTTTAGAAAGTTGTAAAAATGTTTTAAAAAAAAGTTAAAGCTTGTCAAAGTTGGTCAGTCATAGCCCATTTCTGACCATTTTGGCTGGGCAAGAGACAACATTGAAAGATGAAAACTACATGTCGGAGTTCTCCAGCATAGGTGGAGCAAATCACGTGATACTAGTAGTAGGTGAAAAATCTTAGAATAAGCTGTACGTATCACAATATCGGAATCTAAGGCCATAATATAAAGATGAGAAGCTATGGAAAATATTTTAAAGTCTACTAAAAATATACATATATTTGATAAAGTTTACTTTATTTAATATTAATGTTCAAACAAATTAACTGTACTATATTTCTCATATGTATAAGCTTCATAATATTACAGTAGTGTGTGCTGTAGTTATTTTTGCTATTAATTAAAAAGAATGAGAAAATCGAGAGTTCTAAGTTCTAAGTGTTAATATTAATTGCAGAATTGATTCTGAAAATAATTAAATACTAAAGAGAAACGTTAACTATTATTTTTCCAATAATGAAATTAAAAAAGTTAACTTTTCATATACGTATTATATTTTTTTTTTGATTTAATTATTAATTTTTTTTTTATATTTTTCCAAAAAATCGTTAATTTCGAGAAATAATTTTTTTTAAAAATTAAATGTAATATCTGAAAGAAACAGAAAAATGAAAATTAATGATAACAATTATATAATATAAATCGTTTCTCAAAGGTAATGTAATACTAAGTACATTGATAAGTTTCTTGATTTTGGTTTATGCAAAACATAAGAAAAAATGTAAAATAGGGTCGGAGGGAGTCAGTTTTAAGTTTTAAGCTATGATATAAGACTATTGAGTAATGTAATGTATCTATCTGCTTAAATTTATAAACACATATTAGTGTTTTATCAGAACATAATCATACTATAAGCATACAAAAAAGGTAGTAGAATTTATTAAAAGTTTTAGTATAGAACACTTAACTTTATGATGGCACAAAAACAACTATATGTTAAAAGTAATAAATGTAACACAAATAACCAAATAAAGAAGCGGATTTTAAAATTGAAAAATTGAAATAAAATAAATTATTGGTGATTACAAGTGAAATGCACCATATAAGAATACATCAGTCTGTTTTCTTTTCCTTGCCTCTTTATGTGATTTACCTATATTTAAAAGTTACTGGTTTTGCATAAATATTCTTTATCAGTATCACATCATAAATAATTATAAAGATTAATATTTTTTCTGTTTATAATCAGCATTAAGCTAAATGCATTTGATCAACCTATATTATTACTCACAACATAATATACAATTTATAAAAAGCTTAAAAATAAGGTATTGTATAAACAAAAAATAGGGTTTTTTTGTTTTAAATAATAAGTATATCATAGACATGTACACATTTATTACCATAATGTCCCAGGTAACTGATTTTGTTGTTATTATATACATATTTAGTAGCATAATGTCCCAGGTGACCAGTTTTTTTGTTATTATATACACATTTATTAGCATAATGTCCCAGGTAATGCATTTTTTTTATTATAGACACATTTATTACCATAATATCCCAGGTAACCGGTTTTTTTGTTATTACGTATATACATGTTTAATAGCATAATGTCCCAGGTAACTGATTTTTTTACGTAATAACAAAAAAACTGGTTACCTGGGACATTATGCTACTAAATATGTATATAATAACAACAAAAAAACCGGTTACCTGGGACATTATGGTAATAAATGTGTCTATAATAAAAAAAATGCATTACCTGGGACATTATGCTAATAAATGTGTATATAATAACAAAAAAACCGGTTACCTGGGACATTATGCTACTAAATATGTATATAATCACAACAAAATCGGTTACCTGGGACATTATGCTACTAAATATGTATATAATAACAACAAAATCGGTTACCTAGGACATTATGGTAATAAATGTGTCTATAATAAAAAAAAATCCATTACCTGGGACATTATTGAATGTTTATGATATGCGCTTTGGGTAGTGTACTGTAGTGTCATGGAATCAAGAATGTAAAAATACAGGAGATTTCAAGGGGTACTCCCTGATGAAATTCTTAAAAACAAGATTGTCATACCATAAAGATAAAATTCGTTAGGACTGATTATCCAGATTACATACCAGAAATAATCCATTATAATAAACAGCTTATTGATATATAGTCCAACTTGTATGTAAAATAACAATAATTTTTATCTTGTTTTTTCAGAATAAATTCTGTTTCAACGGACCCATCGTTTATTTTTTTTTCCTTGTTCAATCAAATCATCTATTTTATCATGCAGATTAGGTACCGCATTTTTTCTATAAGCAGATGCAAATGTATTAATGTCGTTGATTTTCTAGAAATCAAAACCATCCAAGGCAAGTAATAAAGTAAGCCAATCTATTTATAGGTGGCATATCATGACACGTATTTATTAGAGAGAATCATTAAAAAAAACCTACTAAACCTGATGCAAGAAAAAACAGGGGTTTCATTTGGGTTTCATGGAAAAAATAGTAGTCACACACACATATATATATGTATGTATGTGTATTACAATATTTCCAATAAACTCTACTCGTTTATCGTTTTCTCACTATTACATTTAGTGGGGAAAGTAAAAGACTTTTTTGTTTTCGTAAGGATGGATAGCTCTGATGACATTGATCGATAGGACGATCGTCAATAGTCTTTGGATACAAGTACCTGGCATTATTACAACGACAAATAGAAGCACTGGAACGACCAAGAGAAGAAATGTTGGCATGGCAACAAAATAAAGAAACAGAGCTACGATTATAAATAGGAACTCATACTCATATACACCAAGAAAGGATTATTCAACTCACTCACGATATACATTCATAGTGTAAAAACTTACCACAAATCAATAAGAAAATACAAGTAATCTAACACATTTTATTCAAGCTTTACAACTCTTTTTTTAAAAACAAGAGCGTGAAAACCGTCAAGAAGTGGGTCAAAATCAATTTTTTCAATGGCCCAATCTACAACAACAACATAAGAAGACTCTATTCATAGCACCAATGATACTCTACCCAGGTCATCAGAAATTAACATACTTTTTCCCATATCACGTAATCTGTACGACCATTGTTTAACCAATCTAATATTCAAATGCCATTGTAATCATTAAACACCAAAAAGAATATATATCCATCCGGAATGAAATACCACAAATCTATTTTGCTTTTTTGACGACTGTATATCTTTACAATTGATGATGATAATTGATTACGGTTTGAAACTTAAGAGGTAAGTTGCAACACAGGCCAAAATAATTCTCTATTCTTTCTTTTCTTATACAAGAAATCAGTTATGGTTTTACTAAATATATATATTTGACGAATTAATTTTTTTTATTTGACAACCCGACATTGGATGTGACTTTATTCTTTTGAGCTTTAAGATAGTTCTGGTATAACATGTGCACAAATTACTCTTTTCTTTAATTTATTCTTCTACTTTTTTTTTCTTATGCTCGTATTAATAATGCCCCGACCTTCTCGTGCTAGAAAGCATCGTTGCAAATCAATTAAAACCAATAATACTGATATTAACCCGTTCAGCTATAGTGTACAGGCAAAAACTGAGCGCGACCAGGATGGAAATCCTATACTAAATAAAATGGGACGAAAAATGTATCAACCTGCAGTGAAGAGATATAAAACTGGTCTAGACGCTGTTAATACCCATACTCCCGGGCACGTAATGCCATCAAACATGAGTAATAATAGTAAGGATAATAGTTTACATTTTTTTTTCGTTAAAGTTGATATAATAATCAGTTAATTGGATATGTACTGAGTAATAATTCTTTTCGCAGGTACTAATAATGTTCATGATGATGGTGACATGGACGACTTTGATTTTGGTGATGAGGGGGGCATCGTTGCTGGCCAAAATGATTTACCCACACGCACCAATCAACAAAAGATGGACTCGTACAATCAAGAGTGGGATGCGTTGATGCCCAGCCTTGTAAAGGCGTACATCAACCGCTTTCATAATTCCAATAATACTCCTCAGTATAATCAGTATAAAGAAACATGTATTAATCCTCGCCAACAACTTTGTGATTGTGATGAGCCGAATATCTCTTTTCTCCACATTGATTGCATATATATAACTGGTACAGTATTTAATTTCTTTGAAATATATTGAATCACCCCAATACTAACTATAATTATTTATTTTAGGTATTATTAAAGACCAGGAAATTCCTTATTGTCTAAATTGTTATAAAGAAGAACCTGTCGCACTCATGACATACAATTTGCTTGCTGCCTCGCCAACTCGGCCATCAATGGCATTTCATCTCTCATTATTAGAGTTTTACTCGAAATTAAGGGGATATGGACAAACAACTGTGCAAGCATTCAGTAGCACTCTTTCTGATGTTTTTAGTTATAAAGTTAGTATAGTATATTATGTTACTTGGTAATGATACTCTCTTATTAAATATGTTATTGATATTCCTATGCGAACATTACTTTATAGTATAGCGAAACATTATGAAAAAATATAGGAAAAGCCTATTTTATTTATTTAGAAATGATTGCTACCATTGAAAACCACATCCACCAAAATATTTGGACTCAAGAAGAGAAAGGCTGCCCTGCATGTCCCATGGTAAACCAAAGAAAAACAACCTATTTTTTTTTCTATCTATTATACTATAAACCTGGAGTATACTGACATATGGGATATAAACACGTGTATTATAGGATCGTATGTTTGTTGCTTTAGATGGAAACATGCAGCTCAAGCGCCGAAAATTAAAAGAAAATGATGTGATAAAATACATTAATGAAGATTTTTTTTCTGCAGATAAATATCAAGACAAGTATGAAGATGACCAGGATCAGCCAAGTACAACTGATGAGTGTGAAAGTAACTTTAAAGCAACCACGAATGCTTCACGTTCTAATGCTCGTTATCACGAAAGTGGGTTGGTAGGAAGTATCTGTGCACGTCACGATGTCCCATTAGAATTTACAAATATATATCAATCCGGTGAAAAGTATAAATCAAGCAAAAACAGGAAAATAATTAGCTTTCAATCTAGCATAATAGTCTTACTAATAGTAATATATATAATACAACACAATTCTGTGTTATAGGTTCAAGTATGCTCTTGCTGTCTTGCATGCTCTTCTTGAGTATCCAGGCGCAAAAATAAACACAATAATGTACGACATTTGCTGTCGAATAAAAAATGCTATTAAAGTAAGTCATAGTTGGGTGAATTAATTAAAGTATATAGCACGTAAAAAATTATACTTATCAATATACAAACACTATAAATATTTAGTCTTCTTTTGAAGAACTTCGAAGCGATGATACGAAATTTGCTGTTAGTGTTTTTCACGCGTATGCGCACTCGATGCAGTGCCAAGTTCAATATAATCCACGTTACATGAAAGGCTTAGGTCTTACGGATGGTGAAGGTAAAGCAAAATAAATGTAATAATGCGTCTCTTTTGTTCACACATTTACATTATAAATTTTATATTAAAGGAATGGAAAGACTATGGTCATATCTATCTCACTATGTCACCATGTCACGTCAAATGAGTGCAAAGAATCGTATTTTGACACTTTGTCATGCGATTGCACATTTTAAAAAATGCGTGTTGATGCGTTACGTAAGTTTATTATTATACATATATATGAGTAAATATTAAAGCTTACTTTTGATGTTATATTGTTAGCATCACGACTAGCCCGACGCCGTAAACATGCTGAAGACGTAAAGAGGAAATCAGGTGAAGAACTACGAAGAATGAAAATATCTATGACAAATGAAGAATTTGAATTTGCATGGAATAAATTTATCCAGTCAATTCAGATGGCATCTGTTGATCAACGGTCAGAGCAACAAAAACTAGATGAAATATACGTTCATCATCTAGAAATATTCTATACGGCTCAGTAAGTCTTTTAATGTTATTGTGTTACTTATATAGTGTTATTGTCACATTTATTGTCATCAATATCTAATTACGTATTAATAATAACTAGGGACGCGCTTGCAACAGCGAATCAAGAAGTTCTATCTCCTGAGGATTTTTTAGAAACATTATATAATGCATTGTCATCAATTGATAGTGCATCATATAAAAAAGCTTGAAAAAAAGAAAAAAATATCAGAAGATAGAAGATGGACAAGAGATTGCGAAAAATTTCAAAATGTAAAAAAAATAATCATAGAAAGAACCCGCGACAATGCCAAGAAAAAATTAAAATCCATTATAACAAGCCAGACCATCCTCAAAGACATTCTCCATCGTTCAGGCAAATTAGGTAAAAGAAATACTGCATATCTTTCTCATTTTTATTTTTAAAAAGTATGTGAGCTAATCGATTTATTGATGTAATAAAGGGCATAATACAAGCACTCAAATAATAAGATCTGCCAATAATGCAACATCAAAAGCAAAGAAAATCCTCAATGATTATAACAACGCATGCAAGGAATTAGACCCTAATTTTCCTGACGTGGTATTCAATGAGATCAAATCATTGGAAAGTACTTTTTGGGGATATGAGACGAATAGCGGATTTGATTTCAACGTGTTGCGTGAATTTATGAGAAAGCTACGTGCTGAAGAAGAAATTGAATTGTTAAAGGTAATCAAGCCACAGAACATTATTATTTATTACTACCATAAGCAATAACATAATAATAGCTATTAATAATTGATACTTTTTTTAGGATGAGGCAAGAGAATTAAATTCATATGCAACTCGGAGATGTAGGAGATTGTTGAAGGCGAAAGAAACTGAAGAGCGAGGAGTTGCATATGAATGTTTAATTGAGCGTAAACTGGCAGATGCCAAATTTTTTTTTTTATAAGATAAATGTATTTATGTTTGACGAAAATAGTGAAGAAAATATGATAGCCGTAGAAGAAGATCCAAATGACGAGGAAGATGAAGATGAAGTGCTGCCTGAAGATAGGTTTATGATCGACTTATCAGAAATTTTACTAC
>JAEPRB010000443.1:0-21556 GCA_016758965.1 Circinella minor
AACACCTTCACTGAGGTGTTGGGTTGTGGAGAAACCAAACACATTTTTTTGGGAATAGCTAGCCTTCCACCTTCTCGTGGTTATTCTCGTTAATCAAGTTATATTATTATTTCTTGAGAACTAAGAGGAGGCTTATTATCAATTATTATAATAAATAAAAATGTTATTATGGATTAATTTTTTTTTTACGGATGAAGCGGTGTAATGTATATTTGTCAGTGGGAGGGGTAGTGTTGGATCTATTTTGTAACGCTTGATACATCTTACTATAAGCGTATTATTGATATAAGAGAATAAGAGGTGGATAAGATATTTATCGTGCCAACTAACGCTGGACCCTCTTTTTTTTTGTTGTCTGATAAATTGACAACTAGAATTTCTAAACTTTTTTACCTTCATCATAGTTACATGCATACATATGCAAGAATAACATAACTACGAAGTTGTATTGCTGGAAATGGTTATGCGACTATGAGTTCCTGGTCCAACTATACAACCAACAACAAAATCCACGTTTAGATACACAGACGTACACCAAGGACAATTATATTACATCAATAAAGTTTTGGGGGGTTGTTTCTCTCAACTTGTACAAAAATTTTGCAAAGCATGGATCTTGGTTCATGTTGTCCTTTTCTTTCTTTCTTCTCTATGATACCTAAAACTTCTCTCCATATATATATTGTAAGAATAAAATATAATTTCATTATGTTTCTCTTACTTATAGTTACGGGTGATATACCGTCCAATATAGTAAATATGAACTAACGCATGCAACTTATGAGATTGTGCAGATTAGCGACCACAAAAAAAAGAGTGGAAAAAAAGACGTTTTTCCCTAAAATTTTAATTCCCTTATTCATACATCTGATATCAAAGTGATTACTGTACAGATATCAAAAGTAAATAAAAAAGAATACTACTGTACATGATCGTATTCGTTAGAACACGTCTGATAAATTTGTAAAGAATTAATCAATCAAAAGTAGAAAGCAAACAAAGTTATCAAATAAAGCAAACACAAATTTACAATTTTTTTTTGGAGATAGTATGAAATGAATAAAGAGGTGGAAAATAAATTATATTTAAAATCTAGCTTGCCATATTTAAAAAACTATGATATAATGTACGTAAGGAAAACAAAAAACTATTTACTTGATATGATTAAATATGTATCAGTGAAGCAAAAAAGACAACTATGGTATAAAGCGTTATAATTTTTTTTATTACTGTGCACTACAACATTACTCTTTTATATGAAATAAAAACATACTATCTTTTTAATTATAACATTGATTCTCTATTTATGTATATTAAAATTTTCATGGATTGAAATGTTTATAGATTTGGAAGTGACATAGTGTCACAAAAAAGAATTCTCTAATCGACTACAAAACTCTTTAAGAATATTTTCGTGCTGAACAAGTTCGTTGTTTTCAATTTTCAGTTTTGAATATATATAAAACGTCGCTATTTAACATTATGCACAATAATACATGCGTAGCGAATACCAAAAAAAAAAAAAGCAGTTGAACATTTACATTTTGTGATACGTACTCTGTTGTTTTGAGATTATAAAACCCATCTCTATATTGATTACACGCAACTAGCATTATTGGTTATGAATCCATAAAAGTAACAAATACTGCTACGTACGTACAATCATGAACAACATGATAAGATAGCAAAATTATTTTATAAGTATCATACAGACATAAAAGTAAAACAAAGTAAATTCTTTTCTAGTTTATTAATACACCTTTTTCGCTGTTACGTACTACTATTATTATTACTGATACTACTATTTTCTCTGTAACTATTATTACCTAGTTCATATTTATACGTAATTCCTAATAAAAAAAAAGTTAAAGAATAATATATATTAAAATCACTGAACTATTTTTTTTTGTTTTATCATACAGTGTTAGGAGGAAAAAAATGTGTTCTATTATAATAATCAGCTTCATACAAAATGTGCAAAAATATAAAGAGAGAGAGCAAAAAAAAAAGGAAAAAAGAAACAAGCAAAGGGTATAAGTTATGTTGGGGTGATCGGTATACTAAGATAAGAAAATACTAGAATAATAATAAAGAAAACAAAAAAAAGAAACAAAAAAGAAGTAAAGGAAGGGAATGGAATGGAATGTGATTCGCGTATTTATATGTATGTGTAGAAGGAATTATTAAAGAACGAAAAGTGTGATGGTTATGTTATCGTCAAAAGTCGATTTGAAGAGTTATTAAAAGTGTCTGTTGTCTCGGAATTTGTTGATGATGGATAATGACGTCCTCTTATAGTAATGGATGTTGATTTTTTATCATAATCATCAGACTCTTCTTCATCAACGTCTTTATCTTCATCGTCTGTAATACTACTGTCATCTTCTTGGATTTCTAAATCTTCTACATCTGCATCATCATCCGAAATTATGGCATTACCTATATATACGATAATAATAATAGATTCATTAACTTATTATAAAGGCTTTGAAATATAAACAAATTATGGCAGGAGTATAAGAAAATCAAAGCAGCTTTACCATTTTCTAATCCAACAATAGAAGAAGGTGCACCATCCATATAATGTACACTATTTCTATTACTACGACCTTGTTCGTCGAGTAACATTTGCTGTAACCGACCATTACTATACCGTGGTCTAGGGGGAGGAGAAGGGGCGGGTTGTGTAGGATGTAATGATCCAGCGAAATAATCGTTATTGTTTTGTCCTACTTGTTCTTGATCATCTTCTCCTTCTAATGCTTCTTCTTCTTCTTCTTCTTCTTGATTATTATCATCGTTGGTTGATGTTGTTGGAATAAGTAGTTTGTTGCTTTCGTATGTATCATTGGTTGTCCAGAAGATATATCGAAATTCACTCAAAAATAAATTAAAAATACCAGCTGGTATTTGAAGTGTTGGAGAAAAAATAATTCCAACGTTACGTGCATTCATTTTGTTGATATCGGCATAGTTGATAACACGAATAAGATGAGAGCATAATAGTCGGAGTAATGTGTAATTGGCAAGTGGAAGCATAGATACAAGTCTTCCAAGTTCTTGAACTCGTTCATCACGATCCACTAAATCTATTAATTATTATTTTTTTCCTGATATATTAGAAAATGATAGTAATTATGACGAATGAATATACAAAAAGAATAGAAAGAAAAATCAATCATATTTACCAATAACAGGAATAAATTCTTTAAGTAAATCATGTGTTAATACATTTCCAGGTAATTCCCGAAGCCACAGTTTCAAAAGACCAGCAACAGCATGAATGTCATGATATTCATCTGATTCAAGTAAATTAATATCGACACCTTTTATAAGTGTAAATTTTATATAAAAAAAAAAGTAGTTAGCCATATGTTGTGTAACTCTTAACTCCCAATCCTTATTAGAAAAAAAAATAGTAAAATATTTTCTCTTTACCTTGATCAAATTGTTGTTTTAAAGTCTTAATTTTGACAGCACTTCCACTTAAACGATAAATACCTTCTTCTTGGGTCGCGTTCTTAGCTTCCAAATATTCAATACAACGATAAACTACAGCTGGTAATTCATAATTTTCAGAAATTTTACATACACGAATAGCTTCTTCTAGAGGAACACCAAATACATGGGATGTTGATTTTCCTCCTTTACTGTTATTATTGGTTTGATGAAATGGCGAAATAGGTTGTTCTGCTGAAGAAGCATCACTCGAGTTTCTTGTCAAAAATCCTCGAATACTATTAGTAGATGGTATACTCGTTCCCATATCGCCTGCAAATATTTTTTTTGCCCAGAATGTTCGTCGATTTCCTTTTTTCTTTTTACCATCACCGACATCTACATTTGGAGTTGTAATAATTGTTGATGATGATACATTGGCCAATGATTCATTATTACTGTTATTACTATTATGAGCTCCGCCGATATCAATCGAACCACGTCGTCGTGCAGCGGCAGCGGATACTGTTGTTGTAGTCGTTTTGTGCATATTAGGAAGATAAGCATGATCCATACTAGATCGTTGTCGAACGGCTGGTCGTTCATATACAGGTACAGAAACAACAGTTTCTGAATCACTGAATGGAGTTGTTGGTATAACATTCGAATCAGCAGAACTGGAGCGCTGCGGATGATAATGAGAAGATGATACCCTGTAAGTGAATTTATTACTTTGATCCAAATCAATATTGAATTGACTTAAGGGCATGGCTGAAACAGGTTTAATATCATCTTTGGATACTTTTCTTGAAGCTGAAGGTGAAGCTGCGGGTGATATTGGTGATGACGACGACGCTTGTTGCAGTTGTGATGTGGATAATTGTTTATGTAACCCTGTTGTTGTGCCGTTACTGTTGCTAATGTTATTATTATTTTTAGATGCGGGTGCCATATTTGTCAACTGAGTACTGTGATTATTATTGGTAGAATCAAAAACAGTAGGAGTACTTCCTCCACCCCAATTAAGATATTGTGTTAGTGCTTCTACCCATTGATCTCTTTCTTCATCCGATTCAGCACAAAGTAAATGACGATTCACACCACTACCAGGATTTGATGGTTTTTTTGGTTCTACTATCAAAAAAGCATGTCGCATTTCACTAGATGTTTGAGTATTGGACTGTGCATGCTGTCGAGCAATCTGGGTATCTGGAATATGGATCGTCCCTTGAAGAGTACCATCACGCTAAATATTTTTTTTTTTTTTTCGAAAGTCAGATTAAAAAAAATTTATGCTCCAAAAGAATCGGGAAGAAAAAAAAACAAGGGGTAAATAAATAATAAACAACAAAGCTTACACTTTCATAATATCGAAGTGTTGGTCCGTCTAGAACAAAATATCGAGTTCTCCATCCACTACCAAAACTTTTACCTCGTTTGGTTAAATATCCCTCTTTACGTCCTGGTATAGTAGACTGTAATTGAAAATTATTATCAAAAGAAAACTATTTTTTTTTTGTTTTATTTAATCCATGTCTCATACTCGATAATAAGTAAAAAAAAAACTTACTTGAGAAGACTCATCATTTCTATCAACTCTATTTGAACTTAAAAAATCAAAAAGTGAAGAAGCATCATGCCACGGTATGTCAATCATATGTTGTAAATATTTTTCAATAGCAATCTAAGAATATGATAATAATAATAATAATAACAGTAAGAATTCTCGTCAATCCCCTTGTTAATAATTTGCATTTACAATAGGAATATTAATTATAATAAGAATAAAGAACGGATCGACAGCTTGCATCTATTTTAATCCATTCATTCCATTAATCATGTAAACTTACTTTTCTTTGATCCGCTTTATTTGGTGTATGTGTTGCAAATAATGCCTTGTCAGGCAATTTACTAATTTTCCCTGTTTTTGGTCTACCTTGCTGTTTAAGCTATTATCATAAAAATAAAGTCAGTCCAATGATGAATGACTTATAATACTGTTATTAACTCCTCCTCCCTCCCTCCCCCCCTTTTTTTTCCTCCTCGAATTCCTTTCTCATGACACAGAATTTGTTATTTTTTTTTGTACCTTGCTATCTAATGCCAAAAAGTCCGAATATAATTTTTCTATACGCCAAAGTTCTCTTGCTATATCATCCATTTCCTTACGTACGGAAATAGTAAAAGAAATAACTCCTTTTCCTTTTGCATTGGTAGTAATATTAGAACCAAGTACTTTAATATCAATTCCTGCTAACGAATTCTCTCCGGAAAGAGAAGAACAACAAGAATCATTCACTGTATTTGTTGGGGTAGTTTGGTGTTGATAATTCTTCTTTTGTTGTTGAGTAGTTGAGATGGCAGGATGAGATGATGCACGACGCACGTGTCGACGTTGCTGTAGTTGCTGTAACTGCTGTTGTGTCTTTTTTTGTGCAGGTGGTGTTGGAGGAGGTGGAGGCGGTGGTGGCCAAAGCCACGCGTCATCACTACTACTACTATTACTACTGCTGTTGCTACTATTGCTATTACAACCATTGTTATTTCGTCGTGTTGGTGCAGATATTTTCCAAATGCCGTCTCGTTTTTGAGATTCTTGATATCGTGCGAATAATTGAGCGTCTTTATCCATTATAGCATTAACAGGTGAACTTATTCCAGTTGCACTATCTGTAGAACTTGGTGATGCAGGTCGACTATCACTGTTACTCATGGTTGTAATTGTTGGTGTTGTCCCTGTCGTCTTTGTTTTAGCCACAGGTAATGATGAAGATCGAGTATTAATATCTTTTCTGTTTTTTGAATTATTTTTATTATTGTTACGTTTTTTGCTGTTGTCACACAAACTATCAACACGATGGGGTGGTTCCTCTTTTAGATGTTGCCGGTAAGGAGATCGAGGTGGAGGAGTAGGTCCTTGTTGTTGTTGGTGATGCTGTTGTTGTCTTTGGCTATCACTACTGTTGTTACTGCTGTTACTATGACTACTATTAACTATAACAATATTATTATTATCTGTATCATCGCAATGATCGTTTATTAAACTATCACACCTGTCATGTTGTACAGAAGGTCGCGTGGCAGTAAGCGTGGTTGTTGATGGCGCTGTTACTGTGGTAATAGCTCCATCATTACTAATATCAATACTATTATTATTATTATTACTATTATTATAATTATTGTTATTATTACGAGTCAATAAATTATCACGGTCAGCTGTTACTTTTGCTAAAGCTTTTTGAAGATCTTGAATGAGAAGTCGTTGTTTTTCAATGATCCTCCAAAGTTGATCTTCATTCTCTTGACTATTTATAGAAGAGTCAGTTATTAACGTTGACGTGGTTGTTTTTGTAGTTGAGGTAACGTCGGACGGATTTTTACTATTGGCTGCTGGCGCAACTTTTGACGCCATGATTTATCATAAGTTTTTATATAATTTTTTTTTTTTAATTTATATAAAGTTATATTTTACTTTTTATTTTCTTTCTTTTTTCACAAAAAAAAAAAAAAAAAAAAAAAAAAGAGAGAAGGAAGGAAAGAAAAAAAATACAATTGAAAAGTGAGTGTGTGAGAGAGAAAGAGAGTAAAAAAAAAAGGGGGTAAAAAAAAAAGTTGTTCAAAAAAGAAAAATAAATATTTGAATTAAGGGGGGGAAGGGGATGCAGTGGGAAATAACTACAGATGAATGTCATTATATTCTTATATCTTATAAACTACGTACAATCATTTCAAAAGATACTGCGATACGTATTAAACCAAAATATTTATATGACACTTGCATTATTATTATTATTATTTGTTAATATGACCTTTTTTTTTACATGTTACAGTTTTTTAAAAAGACAAATAAAAGGTGCAGACTATTTTATATATTCTAAGTAATATTATTAATAAATGACAAAAGTATTAACATAGGAGTAAAATTTCATTGATAAAAAAAGCTATAGATCTCGTTTTTTCTTTTATTATTCTCTTTTCTTCTTTAACTATTGAACTTGTTTTTTCTACTTTTATCATTTGACGTTTTTCTTAAGAAATGAAAGTAAACAAAAATCATGATTTTAATATGCACTAATAGCTTATAATCAACACATGTGTATCAAACAAAAGAACAAAAAAAAAAGCATGTGCATTTGTTGAAGCACAGACACGGAAAAGCTGATGATATAGAATATTTGATAACCTCAGTACCACCAAAGATAATAAGCATCTTTTTCTTCACTCAAAAAGTCAATATAAACACTCTTTGATTCTATGTATGTATGAGAGCCTGAGTATATATTACGTTTATTTTTATTATATAGTAGTCTATTAATATTAATATTATTATTATTATTACGTATTGTCAAGAGAAGGGAAAAGGTGGGAAACCATGTGTTATGAGTGTTGTATGTTTCATGTAATTTTTCCCATCCCTGAAGAAGAAAAAAAAAAGAAGTAATATGCAAGCTGAAATTAGATGTGAGATTGCTAATAATATGACAATAATTATAACAATAGTCAAAATGAGGGGTAGATTATGAGGGTAAAATATTGTTCCAATCGCGTGTGTAATAAGAGGATATCGGGAAGGGGTGTGTGAGAAATAAAAAAGCAGGGAGTAAAAAAGTGGATGAAATATGTCGGTTTTTAATTGTTGAAACATAGAAAATCACTATAAAATAAGAATGAATTTAAATTAGCATGAATATTCTCACTTGATCCGCCACACAATATTATTATTATTATTATTATTACTATACATACCACATCTGCAGCCATTCATTTTCTCTTTCATTTCTAACAAAAAGGTTACGTAACTCTAAGAATATCCATACTTTAAGCCAATGAGGCGCACTACCGTGCATTTGTACATCCTTGACAACATCTATTGTCGCTTGCCCGTGATTTTTTATACTGTAATCACGTAAAACAGGTAGAGCACTCTTGAATAAATCCAAATCTGGATTTAATTGACGTCCAATACCTTCCAAAAGCATAATACTAACCACAACATTGATAAAATCGCCTTCTAATTTCACATGGTGTGCTCGTACCATATTCATAGCATTGTGTAATAAATTTCCGATCCTGACAGCCCCCAAGTTAAACGTATTGTGTTTGAGTCCCAAAATCAAATTTTGCATTTTCAGAGCAAATATGTCTGGATTAATTACTAATTCAGGTGTTCGACAACGTTCCACCATTAATTCACCTGCTCGATATCCATCAAATTCAGCAATAGATTGAAATAAATCCAAGAAATTACGTCGATTGACATCATTTAATTCATTGACAAGTCCAACATCAATAAATACAAGACGTGGAGAATAACCTTCTTCTTTGAGAGCTAAAAGTTCCTTGTGCATTTCTACAGGATTATCACTAACAGCGAGAATCCGCTCCACAGCTACTTCCCCATCGTCTTTAAGATAACGACCCATGGCTTTAGACCAAGCTTTTTGAAAGGGATGATGTGCTTTTGGTTTATAAAATTTGATCATGATATTTCCAGGATGAAGATCAGCATGAACAAAGTTATAAAAAATAAGCATATGCTAAAAAGTAATTTTAAAATCAGTCAAATTATTAAACAGATTTTGGTATTCATCTAATAAAAAAAAACACTTACCAGAAATGCATTTAACCCTATTGATAAATCAAAACAACGTCCAAACCCAAGGTCATTTTTATAAAGTCAATATATAATATTTTTCTCACATCCCATTAAATACAAAAGAAATTTAATTAACAACTTTACCAATATTTGCAATTTTATGGTCATACACTTCAGTTATATCATCATCATTACATTGTTTTACATATTCTGCTTGACCCAAAAATGCATTTAATGGAATTCCATTTTCATATTCTTCAATCAACATATCTTTTGTTGTAAATGCCATAACAGGTTTTGGAAACTCGATATCCATTGTATTTGCAAATAAATTGTTGAATCGTTCCAAATGTTGTGCTTCAACACGTAAATCCAATTGATCTCGCATCATTTCTCCGAAAACGTGAACTTCATCTGGTAATGATATCCAATGCATAGTAGGGATCAATGTTAAAGCTTTAGCAAAAAATTCCATAATTTTTAAATCACGGTGAACAATTTGACGTGCTTTTGGATGTAATACTTTGATAGCTACCGAAGTATGAATATTAATAGGTGTTTTACCATCCACATCCAATGTTTGTACACAATCAGGTGTAATTATATTATCTTCAACCATAAATTGGTCGCGCATATATCGTACTAAGATATGGGGTCGTACTTTAGCTTTATAAACTTGAGCAATGGCACCTACACCCAATGGCTTCTCATCCAATTCACTAAATATTTCATGAAGATCTTGATTAAATGCTTCATAAAGTACTTTACGTGTATGTGAAAATGGATGTGGATCGACACGAGAATGAAGTTTAGATAAACGTATGCATAATGCGAGTGGGAAAAGATCCGTGCGAGAGGCAATCCATTGAGCCAACTTTTTTTCATTTTTATATAAAGGATTTTAGTATTTTCGTTTACTTATTTCTTGATCCTTTTTCCTAGTCTCATCCTGCTCCTCTCCCCTTTTCTTTTTCTACATATAAACCTTACCTTGATAAATGTAGGACCTGCACGTTCCATTTGTGCTGCTATTAAATCAAACCACCAAAGTGTTCCTATCCTTTCATCCTGTTCTTCTTTAACACGACTTCCAACAAGTGTAATAGGTGTCGCCAATATAACAGGTGCAAAAATAAATACAATATGAATGAATCGTCTAAAAGTCAGCAAAGGTTCTAATAGCCATTCATTGAATATATGTAAAAGATTATGTAACAACTTTTCGAGTTTTGTTTGAGGTTGTTTTTCTATAGCTGATTCAATTTCAGAAGGTGTATTATGTTGTTTTCTTGTTGTTATTGTTGTTGGTTGAAATTCATTACTTATTGGATGGGTTTTTATAATGGGTATTGAACATATTAATGCCGGAGTCTGCAAAAGTCGGGAAGGGAATGTGATTGTGGTGGAATGTTGACGTTTTGCATAACTGGTTGTTGTTCGTCGTAATAACAAAGTATTTCCTTTGCTATAATAAGTATTAGCTGACCGACATTGTAAACAAATGGGGAGTCTTTTTGTTAAAGTTACACCTCGATTCATTGGATAAATATAAAACTAGGGTGTTTGTTCAAACCAAAAAAAAAAAAAAAAAAAAAAAAAAAAGTAATATATAAGTAAAATAAAAAAGTTGTATTAAACTCCTCTTCCTTTTCCTCTTCAATCGATTGAGGAAAAAGAATGAACTTTTTCAAAAGGTTAAAATACGCGGACCTCTAATAGATCTTTACTTTTCCGAATGACGGAAGACTTGAGTCATTCTGGTTATTTCACAAAAAAAGACAAGGTGTGTCAGAGAAAAAAAAGAAAAAGAAAAAAAAAACTTATCATGTGCAAATTATACTAATTGTTTACTTTTAGGTAACAAATAATAATGATGTAATGCGTGTGTTATATTTATGCAAGTAGGTAAAAAAAAAAATTGATATATAAAAGTACATATTTCTTATGCAAACATATAAAATATTATTATTCATCTTGATGACCCAATTCAGATAATAAATAATCTACTTGTTGTGACATATCTTTTTCTTCTTTGTTATTATTACTAGATGGGGAACTCATAACAGAAGGTGAAGATTGTTCTTGTTGTCCATCTTGTTTAGGTGATGATGTTGATGTTGAAGATGGTTGATTTGGTGAAGATACATTGGATGTTGATGTAGATGGTGAAGGAATAGGCGATAATCCGATTGAAGATGCACTGGATGATGATCTTCTATTACGATGATGATGCATAGGTGGAGTCATAGTACTTGTTGCTAATTTCTTGCCTTCATTAAATAGATTTTCAAATACTTCACGACCCAAACTCTTTTGTTGCTCACTAGCCAATTTAACAAGTCGGAAACTACTTGAAAATCCATTATCAAAGAACATTTCTAAACATTCATTAGTAAGAACCGCCATTCTAAATGATGGCAAACAAATTTCAATAAATGGTTTTTGTAGTTTCTTGTCCTTGTCTTCTTCTACATCATCTTGTTTTTCATCATCATCATCATTATCATTATTGATGTTATTTTGATTGTCCATATCATCATATATCAAATAAATTTCTAATTGTTCCATTCGTTTTTGTAGAGATTGAATACCATCATGTCGACCATAACTAATAAGTTTCGCCAATTGTTCTGCATTGGATTCTTCATTGGGTTTAACACCACGAAGAATATCAGATTGTTCAAAACTACGAATGATTAGATTACAAATAGCATCCCATGCAATAAATTCGTCTTGTTTCATTTGACATAATACCCAATAGAGCTCCTTGGCCATATATAATATATCTGCATTTACTAATTTTTCATCCTTGTCTTGATCGTATAATTTGAAGAAGAAATCAATTTGGGACATAAGATCCTATATATATACATATTATAATACCCATCTTGTTAGTCAATTCTAAACTGATATATTCTTAACAATAATGATAACAAACAAAAAAAGAAAAAGGTTAATACGTACCCCGTGCATAATTTCACTTAATCCAATAACAACATCTTGAAACATAACACCTGGATGATCTTCTGGTTTCATATAATCATAAAGCCGTTGTGTAAACTGAAGTCCTAATGATCGCATATATCCTTCATTCGCTGATTCATCATGAGCTTTAATTTTTGACCATGTTGTAAGACTATTGAGTAACAATCGAAAAGTATTAATATCCATTGAATTTAAGTCCGTTGTCTTTTCATTATTTTGTTTAGCATAATATAAAGCACCAAAAAATTTATCATAAATGGTAGATATTTCTTCTTTTTCAAATCCTGCCGTTTCTTTTACATGACGAATAGCTGATCTTTTTGTATAGGATTCAATACCAGCAACTACTTTAAGTTGATTTTTTCTACGAAGGTCAGTTACTAAATCATCTGTGACTATAGCAAATTCTCGATACTAATAATATACACATTCATAACGTTAGCCTTTGATTTTTCTCATTCCCCCCTGTTCCTTATTTATCTTTATTAAGACTATAATACATACGGCTGTCAACATCACTTCATTGAATTTCTATAGTTAATAAATTAATTCTCAATTGTTAGTAGCTTTATTTTTATATAATTTAAAAATAATAAGAAATACATACTGTAAGGACTTTTCCTCTTTCATTCTTGGAATTTGGATGGATGGGTATATCTAATGAGGTAAAAAAGTGTTTTAAAATACCAAGAAAAGCACCATCATCTTTTGCTTTTAAAAGTTCATCTCCATTCAGTTTCAAAATAGCTACAAAAAAAAAAGTACAATAAATGAGTTAGAAATATATCTCAAACGAAATAAGATATTATAATACATTTTAAAGTTTATAAAAAATATATTCTAAATATCTGATGGTTAAATTTTTACCTAAGCTAAAAGATAGAAAATACTATGTGTTAATAATATAGCTATCATGGTTTGAAATCAAAAAAGAGAGAAAAAAAATGAAATCCGTAATAATATTTACCCAATTTGAAATAGAATTCGTGGACCTTCCATAAATAAACAATCTAAAACACGGAATGCAAAAAGTAATGGCATAGAATTGATATAAAGACTTAAAAACCATGGTAAGCAAGCAACAGATAATTGAATATCAGTTTTCTTTAAATGATTCCATAATATAGGCATTGTTTTTTCAACAAGTTGTTCAAAGATGATTTGATCCAATAATGCACCATACATGGATGTACTATAATAACCAGGGCACATTCGATCTACTAATACATTGAGTGTCCAAAAAGCTTGTTCTTCACTCATATAACTAATAAATATCATGTAAAAGTATGATTAAACTTAAACACTAATAGTACTAGTAAAAGTAATTATAATAATAGTGATAACAATTGATATTTCTTACATTAATAATGCTGAGGTAACAATATTCATTGCTTGACAATAACCGAGTTCTGGGTTTCTCCATGCATAAGCTGTCAATACACGTCGTAATCGATCAATACCTTCTGGTGTTTGATATGCTGCATATTCAGGGAGTGATCTGTGTAACAATAAGTAATCATATACATATTAGAACCAAATATCAAAAGTAAATGAACCCTTCTCTCCTTTTTCTCGTTATTCCTCATAATTCAATTCAAATAAACAATTTTTTTTTACCGATTTAAATCTTTTTCAATTTCTTCAGTAGATAATGATGTATGTCCTTCATAAGTTTTGAGTATTTCTTCATAAACTCCTTGATTTGTCATACGAAGATAAATAGAACCAGAACAAACTTCCCAAAGTTCACCACGAAGTGCATTTGGTAAACCAACACGAACAAGTTTACCAAAAGTTGGAAGTCGTATCATTGTCAAATTTCGACCATTTTCTAATTTAAACATCCAAATTATTATTAAAATAGCTCTTTTATTATTATTCATTCTCAACCCATCTTTCTCTTTCTTTCTTTCTTTCTCTCTCTAACACACACACACATACAATCATTATTATCCTTATATAATTACCTTGAAAATATTTCTTCCAAAGTTTCATTTTACTTCTATCCTTTGCTTTCCTTGCATCTCCAGGGTATCCAAATTCTACACCAAGTCCTCCAATAGGTTCCGTACTAACATCAATCAAATTTTGTTCTTCTTTTAATAAATTTTCTGATTCACATGTCACTAAAAATCCTTTTAATTGCTTCATCATGCCTCGATGATGAGCTAATTGTTTTCCAAGCACACTACAAAAATCTTCACATATTGTCTTGTGGGCCTAATTCAACAATTTTATAAGATATGCTAAACATTAAAATATTTCCTACACCTAATCGTCCAAAAAAAAAAAAAACTACTCACATTTAAATGAAATATATGTTCCATACCATGCCATGTTGTTATTGAAAGTGATGTTGCATAAGATCCTGAACTTAATCGTTCAACACGTTTGACAGTATATAATGGTAATACAAGTGAGCAAATAGGTAAATGTTGTTGTGGAGGACCTTGTTTATTCATGGATTCAAATGACATGTATGATTCGGATAGATATAGATGTCCAGGATAATAACCATTTTCCAATACTGTGGATGATATTGTCCCACTTGTGTAACCCACTTGAATTTCTTCTGTAATCATTCTTTCAGTCAATGGTAGTTTAAAATGTAGACAAAGATCCATATTACGTTTTTGAGCTGCCAAATCATGTTTAAGTGGGTTTACAAATAAACCTCCTCCACTATTATTATTACTGAATAATAATGATTTAGGAGAAGAAGAAGAAAAATCTGGTGAACGAACATTACGATCTGAGGATGCTATTGTTGAGGATGAATCATTGTTAGTGGATTGACCTGGTGCGTCACCACCAGCATTTCGTAATAATCGAAGTGTTGCTTGACCGGTTAGTTGAACAAGTAAATCATATACCTAATTTAAACCATTTTATCATCCCCCCCAAGTAAAAAGAATTATTATTATTTAAACTAAAACAAAAAGATATCATTCTTCTTTTCCATACCTCATCTCGTCGAAACATATTACTAAATAAATGTTTCTATTATTATGAGAAAAAAAAATAAGTTAATGTTTATAAATGAAATAATTAATTAATTAATTTATTACCTCTTCTTCATCTTTTGTAATAATTCGTAAACTATCAGCAAACATATTTCGTTTTGAATTCTCTTTGGAAATATCTTTAATATTCTTTAATTCAATTAAATGTTTCCTTTCAACACCAAGTAAAGCTGAATAAAATCCTAAATAGTTTTCACTGATATATAACCATCCTTGTCTTCCATTCATAGCACATGAATAATCTAAATTTAAAAATAAGTATTATTATTATTATTTATTTTTTATTTGAGAAAAAGATTATGGATAAATGATCTTACAATTCACAAGCCGTTCGGAAGGTGGCACGTCAAATGTTTGACGGAACGTTCTTGAAGCGCTCCGAATTTTTTCATCTGATGATAATTCATCTGTACCCGTATCTATTATAATATTTTTTTCAGTTAAAAAATAAAGAGGTCCTTAATTTTTTTTTACTTCGAAAGATAATCATTAACATAAGAAGAAGAAGAAGAAAGAAAAAAAGAAAGAAAGAAGAATACGTATCAGGAAAGTATTTAATTATTTTTTTTCTAACTTACCAATTGCGGTAACTATCATGCTAATTTTTTGAGCAACCCACTGTTCTTTTTCAAAAGGATCATCTATAGTGTCAAGTTCTGGTATCATATTACGTTCAATCCATATCCATGCTGCTTCAATAGCTGTTTCTGTTTCTCCCACTGCAATTTGAAGACAATGTGTATTAATTTCACGCTGAAACAATATTCGGAAAGGAGGTTGTTTGGTATCAAAACTATTCCGTTTTTTTAAAAAAAAAAGAAAAAAGTTATTAGCCCACCTCCCTCGTTAGAGAAGTGAAAAAAAGGTCTTATCATTAAAAACTTACACATTGGCAATGGTACTTAATAAACTTTTGAATATTGGATTTCCCGGTGCATGAGATTTTTGTAAAAGAAAATTATCGACATGTCGTACTGTCACCCAAAATGGTGTTAAAGTAATATCAGTGGGTGAAGGTAAAGTGAATACCTGAAATAAGTAATAAAGAAAAGGTTTAGTTGACTTCTTGTTTGGGAGTGGTAAGACGTTCTAATTACTTTTATTATAACATTCTTGTTTTATTTTGAGCATTTTCAAGTAAATACAGGTTTTTTTAACATACATTACGAGGGATCGAAGCTGCTTGTTGTAAATCGGGTGTTGTTGACATTAAAGTTTCCTGCAATAAAGAATAAAAAAGAAGCACGGCTGCCTTTTCGTTTATAAACCATTTTTATTTATCCCCGCCCTTTAAGATAGATTAGCTGAATGACACTTGTAACATTTTAGCCGCAGTAATCAAATGTACACACATATTTTTCCTATGTTTTTACATGCTTGGCATAATATCGTTTTTACTTGGCAACATTCTTTTTATCCCATTTCTTTACTAAAAGTATTTATTACAGTCATATACAAAAAAAAAATGGTTATCTTTACCTGTCATGAGGTACTTTTAACATAAGACACAGAAAACATCAACTATTTAATACATTTTATTTTACATTTATATCTAGAGAAATGATCGCTATTCTATGGTACGTAGGTATTAAAATAATAGTATAAAAACTACTTTTATGATTAGTAAACATACAAAACTATTACGTACTTAAAAACAGTTTTTATATAGTAACTATTTTCTTAAATGAATTAGCTGTATATTATTAGTTAGTGAAGTAAAAGGTAATAGTATATAATTTATTTTGTCAGTTTATTTATGCTCAATATCATCATATAGAATACGTTACATGTACGTAGTACATACATATTACATTTATAGATATGGAATTTGAGACAACATAGCTACGTATACGAGTGGAAGTAAAGGACTGGGATAAATTAAATGATCCAAAATGAGATTAACTATTTTGGCATTCTATTATTATTATTATTATTATTATTGTACCATTATGGTACTATCATACGTAATCCCGGAAGGTTTTTTCCTTTATAAATAGAGAAGAATATATATTCTTCTTCTTTATATGACTGATATGTTGTATTTATTTAGCCCCTATCTTGAAATTTTATAGAGGGTATTTTTTTGTACGTACCTTACTATCAGTAAATAAAAGCTTGAACTTTATTCGATACGATGTTCCTCTCATTAATAAAATAAATCAATTAAAACGATAAATAAAGAGGAATTTCACTAGGAAAAACATTATTTTTTATGTTAAGAATAATCCAAAATAGCTAGGATGTTTATCGTCATTCCAATACGAGGACCAACCAAGAGAATAACGCACCTACGGTATCCATGTAAATATTTATGAACAGTAGGTATTGTAGTTTTTTTCTATACCGATAGCTCAAGCTATGGTAACTGTAAAGAACAAAGAAGAATTGGTTATGTACGTTTAAAAAACCCAAAAAAATAAATAATAGCGATAGTAAAAAATGATTAGACGTGTTGTAATAGACAAAACATTTTTTTAATTATTGACGTTTCAGCTGCCTTTAATGCTTATTCGTTCAGTATATTTTATACGTAGTTATCATCGTTCATTCATTTTATCTTGACATGTTCATATATTTTATGTCAACACATATGAATGTCATCATAAGTTTACTAAAGTGGACAGTACCTTTTATTTATTTATTGTATACCCCAATAAGTTACATCTATTGAGTATGCAGCGTGTATTAAGTATTCATATCACAATTAAACTGTGAACATTGTATTAATGCAGCGGTACAGCGGCTCGTATATCGTATACATTTTGTAATTTATTGCTATTTAAAATAGCAATATTTTAGGTACTCTTGCCAAACTACGTTCAGCTGATAAATTAATCAAATGATAAAGCTACCCTTAGAAAGAAAGTTTTGCTCTGAATAGTTTTGTCTAGTAATATTCTTTTTAATGGTTATCAATACGTAGCAAGAGGAATTCGGAATTTTCGTTATGGTACTTGGTGATTACTCCTCCATCATTTTTTTTTGAATTCCAAAATGACTGAATCTACTAACTTTTGCACTTTGGAAAATAGTTTATTCATTTAGCTCATAGTATTTTACAGACCAATATAAAAGCAGGAAGAGAAGAGAGGGTTTTTTTCTGAAACATTAAAAAGTAATTTCGATATACATACACCCACAGTATATCTTTACACAATCTGTAAAATCCTTTTATATACAACAGAATAAGCTATTATAGGATAGTAAAAAAGCATACGTTTTTTCTTATCTCTATCCTCTGATTATCTGTGTCAGAATGTTTGGCCTTCATAATATTGGGTTGTTCAACAAGTTCACAATATGGCAGGCTTGTATTGAAAAAGTAATTTTATGGATAAAAACAAAAATATAGTTTAGGGAAGTCACTCCAGATATATATTTCATAAATACAAAAAATAGAGTTTATCATTAGAGATGTTTATTATGATAGACCATGATATTACAACAACTGTATGTGAAAACCATCTCCAGAGAGATAAAATTGAGTAAACTGTATTTTATGCATTGCTGTGAAACAAATTTTGCTGAGTTGGTGGGATATTAAAAAACGCCGCAGCGTGCCAAAATTGTTTTTCTTTTCTTTTCTCTCTTCTTCTTCGACACCTCCCTCCAGGCTTTAGGTGGCCAAAGGAATTTGACGGAACTCAGGACCTCATCTATGCCACTTGAGATGTTGTTGCTGTTTTATTTTTTTTCTTGTTTGTGCATGCTAAACTGGCTATTGTCCTTGGAAGCGATGTACCCCAGGTGCGTGGGTGAAGTTCCTGAATGTGGAGGGGATAGAGTTTTTTTTAACTTTATTAGAGCGCTTCAGAATTCAACATTCCTGGACGAATGGAGTTAACCGGGTCAGAACAAAGGGATGACATTTCTGATAACGTTTACTCTTGCCGGAGCTTGGGATGGACCACCCCTAGGACTTTTGGATGTGCGCGATGCTGGACGGGCCTTTCGAAATCGGGCAAGCACACAAACTACAAAAGACATAACTTTTCCAGGGTATTATGTAGTTAATTCTGCAGCTTAACTGGGTAAACCACTGCATTGTAAGATCTAGCCCCTTGGATCTTCGACTTGCGTCCCTCAATGTAACCCTAACTGATTGCCATGGTTACGAGGCAGAAGTGGTTTCTTGTCTTTTGTTTCATAACTTTACCTCATTTTTGGGAGGTTTTTTTTTTGTCAAGTGGCGGCAACTTAGTTTAATAGCCAAAAGGTAAGTATTTTTTTAAAAAAGTTTTTAATGGGGAGAGAGAAGAAGTGTGTGTTGAATGAATGTCAAGTAAAAAAAATAAGTATATTTTACTAATCAATATTTTTTATTGTTATTGTTTTAAATCTCTATGGAAACGCTTTGAGCCGGTTGGCGATCTTCATGACGACGCGGAGAGAGTATATCTAGTGGCTCGCGTTCTGGACTTTACTGTGCATACCTATTTTGGTTTTTCCAATGGTATAGTACGACCCTTCCCTTGCACAAATGATGTCTTAGCGCATGTATTGTTTCAGAACGTTGAGAACACCTTCACTGAGGTGTTGGGTTGTGGAGAAACCAAACACATTTTTTTGGGAATAGCTAGCCTTCCACCTTCTCGTGGTTATTCTCGTTAATCAAGTTATATTATTATATCTTGAGAACTAAGAGGAGGCTTATTATCAATTATTATAATAAATAAAAATGTTATTATGGATTAATTTTTTTTTTACTGATGAAGTGGTGTAATGTATATTTGTGGATAGTGTTGTCTGTGGAAGGGGTTACTTATAATAAGAAATAATTGGTTTTGAGTAAGTATTTGTTTGTTTCAGCTAACAATTGCATTTAATGAATCTTGAAGCACAGTTTTTCTTGTATTTTTTTTCATTATTTATGCCAACTATTCTTTTGTAACTGAAAATATTATTACTTGACTCCCCCACCTCTATCAAGCACACCATCTGATCCAAATGCTTTCGCTCAACTAGGATACACACTTCCCGAGCACAAATCGTCAGTATGAACAATTTGAATGGGATATGAAAACTACATCTAGCTAATACAGTCCAGTTTCTTCACACACTGTAAATGTGCCTTGGAGCAAGCCAGCAAACTGAAAGTCGTTGTATACCCTTTGTTTTTAACTTTTTTTTAAAGTTACGGGTAAAAGACTTACTAATAAAATGCTTTTTTCCTTTATTTTCTATTTTCGTCCTTTATTTCTATTCCTTCTAATGATTTCTTTATAAAATTATTATTTTAAGAAGACATAACTCCATGAAAAAAAAGTGTATATATTACAAGCCCTTTTCGGTTATATCTCAACTCTTTCACCGCTGTGATCTTAAATTTGGAGTGTGTGGAATGGTCAAGTTAAAATAAGAGTACGTGATATAAGAGTTTTGAACAAGATGGCATCAAAATGTAATGTTATAAACGTTCTTGGGGCCTAATTGCCCATCGACGACAACTACGTGCTGTATATTACTGGGAACAGCATATCATTAAGAAAATTTTCGCTGCTTTGGCTGAACTACAATCATATTTGAAAATATTCACTTTGATCTCTATATTACCGTTATTCACCATGACTTATTCGCGCATTACAATCCTTTTCATAAAACGTTTCTTTTAACCAACTTAATGAAAGTCATGCTCGTACTTATCTCATTAAACTTGAAACAGAACATATCATTTATATCCACTTCCCAATTGCCATTATTTGCATCCGCCACGAATCAAATTAATTATTTGCCACTGTAAAAAAGGATTCCACATTGTTTATATACTGTATATATATATTGTTTCATACACTGTACTCTTGTCTTGCTCGCTATACAGATGGTCCGCTACTGCCGCCTGTAATACGCAGAACTGTGAATAATATCTTTTATTATAATACTGAAAGGCTACTAACCCCCATAATCATCGTATTTTCTACACAAAAGCATATTTTTTTAATAAAGCAGTGTAAATAGCATACTGTATAATCAAAAGTATCTTTATCGTTTGTTCTGTGTATCAAAGGCTTTATATTATTAGTTTATTTTTGACAGAAAACGCTGAAACAAAATTATAGTTTTTTTCACAATGTGCTTAACCCTTTTATATACAGTACAGTACGTAATATTGTACATGAACATTGAATAAACTGCTATAAAGTAATGAGCAACACTATATATTCTTCTATTCTCTGATCAATTGTGTCAGAAAAATTTTGTCAGTGTAATTATTCAATTCAACCAGTCTACAATATAGCACTATGATGGGTGCCATAATTTTTGGGTGCTTCCATTTTCGGTAATACGTAAAAGTAATGCAGTCAATTTTTCTAGTACAAGTAAAAAAATGGAGGAAGTCAATTTTTGAGTCCTTTTGGGCCTTATAGCTTTACTGTTATTTTTGTTTATTAAATTTCAATATTATCATATATAAAAATTCATACGTAACTGATAATGTCGACTATAGAGTATGGGTTACTATTAAGCTGAATGAGGTCCATTGTAATACTCGAAAATAAACAAAAATCTAGAAAGA